>NCSK02000077.1:0-120979 GCA_002276475.2 Chlorociboria aeruginascens | reverse complement strand
GCTGGTTCTTGTTTCCTGTCTACTATGGCTGGTGTCTTCTGGGGTTTTGCTTCACTTGGTTCCGTATGGTGTTTGACTATGATTCTGGGCTGGGGTGTAGGCTTGACATGGAGAATTATTTTGATGCGACGAGGTGTAGCTGGGCCTGGGGTTGGTGCCGAGGTGGCTAGCTCCTTGAATTTGGTTCTAGGTTCCATACTTCTGTGCACGTAGGTCGAGGTCGATCAAATTGGAGGCAAAGATTGGTGTTGTGAAACTTGATGTAGCGAATATGGTTGCTGGGATGAATTGGTTTCGTTTGGACCTTGAGTCTTTCACCGTAATGTAGCTGCCTTTTTCGTAGGCTTGCATTATAGGAAGTAGGATTTATGTGTTCTGGGACAGGAACTTTTTCTAAGCTTAAAGTTAGCGTTGGAGATCTAATACGGTTGCTAAGAGGGTGATTTCGCAGGCCGAAGCTCGGAGGGAGGCCTCTTGGCTCGTGGTGATATTGATGGTGCTGCTGCTGCTGCTGATTCATTGTCTTAGATTCGGAGTCCTGGGGGCTAGACGGGGTTTGTGAGGGGACAGCTTCACATCAATTTTTCCAACATACCTCGACGTCTTGATGGTGGGTATGCTTTGAGGCAGAGGCTTGTATAGCGTTTCTTGTGTTGTGGGAAAGGCGGGAAGTGAGAGGTGTGATGGTCAGTACAAGAAGACTTCACAGGTCCAGAGCGTATTCTTACTTACCTACGCAGCTTGCAAGCCCCGAAAACTAGAACTTGAGATCACCAGTTCATGTTCTTGTAGCACTTTCTATCTTGTCATTGGAGATGTCATTCCCAGAGCTATGGTAAGAATCACAGTTAAACGGATTCAGGGGAGGACAAACTTCTTATTTTCTATTGAAGACTCATTTAGAGTGATCATGCATAATTAATAATCCCGGGTTCGGTCTCATTGCCTTGCTATTCTCTCGGTACACTATAACTGATGATACTACACTTGATCTTGCTCATTATCGTCGCCTTGACCTTCATCATCCTCCTAGTCATCACTGTCTTCATCTGTATCTTCTGAGGCCTCGCCCTTATTCTGTTCCCTCAGAAATGTAACTATCTCCACACTCGCCTTCAGCTCCTTATATTCCTTAATCAGCTCCTGAGCCTTCTCAGTCAACTCCACGAAACGAGCCCGATTCTCCCCCTGGACCCTACCAAAAGCAGGGTATTCCTTCTTCCTCTTTCCAAGCAATCTCTGAACCCGATCTATTTCATCGCGTGTCTCCTTCAATTCCTCCCAATGTTCGTCGTCAAAGTACTTGAAGTACTCTGGGATATTGGCTCCGTACTGTACATACAGGGCAGTATACTTGATTCTCAAGTCATCCAGCTCGCCTCGTAGTTTTCTGGCCTTGACGAGAGTGAAAGGCTCTTGGTGGTGCTCTTGTACGAGGATGGTGCGGGCGACTGTCTCCTGGCGGCCCCGTGGGTAGCTTGCTCGAGATTTTCCTTTTCCTTTACCCTTTCCTCCCCGGCTCTGATCTGTACGGCGTGTAGGCATGTTGAATCTGCATTTCAGAACGAGTTAACAGGGAAAAGGGAAATCGGAAAGACTGTTAAACTTACCAGTTCCAAGCTCTTTTTGAGTTTGATGTCCCTGCAAATCGTCGATGATCGAAGTCAAAACACAAAAATATTGTTCGATTCTGAAAGCTTTTGTTCTGGCAAATTCAGGTCTGCAAGCAAAATATGCAAAGGGTTCTAAAAAGTGATTTGAAAGTCCAGACGCGTGAATTATTACGCTTGAGAAAACGCGTCGAGACCAGACGAAGATTGACTTATTGCGTCACGGATTTAAAGCTCGGCCTGGACTCAAGATAAAGCTGCCTTTATGGAATGAAAGAGGATTATTTCTACGAAGCATTTTGGAGGGAGAAGGGAGATAAGGGGATTGAAAGGATGTACGAAGTTAATGTAGGTTGCGGGACTACACGTTAATGGGGACTCAGGAATACTGATACTATATAGGGGACTTAGTTAAGGGATTCCAGTGACTTGAGCATTCTCAGAATTCTGTGCAGGAGTATCATAAATCAAGCCTTTCATCGAGTTCTTCAGACATGCCGTGTTGCAACTATGCATTACCTAGAGATGGCTATAGTATTAGATAGGCCAGCAAGCTCTTCCAGAGAGCCTGCTACTACCGAAAAACATTCTTATGGTACTGGTATCAAGTCCTTGATTCTGTGAAATTCAATATGTACCCCCCTCTATCTTATCTATTGGTTCCCAGCGTCACAGCCACCGCCTTCTGCAACTCGTTAAGTTATCGTCAGCACCCGTAGAATTGATCTCTGAGAGGATCTGTGGAGAAGCAAAGGCTGACATAACAGCTCCATGGAGCCTATACTATAGCTATAAAATCTTTCTCTGGGGTGGGGGAATCCTTACTTCCCTTCAATATACCCAGAAGTGCCCAAGTGTTGTCCAAACAGCATTAATGAATGAGCCCTGACGCCGTCTTCCACCGTTGCAGACCATTGCCTTTGACTAGTAATATCCAAGGGATTTACAAGAACTCAATCATTGGGCTCTAGTATTTCTTCCGTATTTTATCATATAGTAATGTGTTGCGTGGACTCGAGTCGTGGTGAGCCAGAATGAGAATCCTTAACAGCCAGATCCCCACACTCTTTCTAGATTAGAACCCACCCCAATAGTACTCCTATACCCTTATTCACAAGTATGTTGGGGTATTCGTAACATGGTACGCAGTAATAAGGTAAATATGAAGAAGGATCGAAGCGAAGTTTATTCAGGGGTAATTTTCGGACGTGGATATCGTGAGAAGACCGGCATTTCCTACTCGATTTCCTTCATGTAACCATTATAACTTTCTTTTCACTCTCTGCTAGGTATATAGCCCTTCAAGAATCGCTCCTCTGATAGAGTCCCAGCTATGCCCTCGCAAAATGCATTTTATTGCTTCTTTTGCCATAACGAATTTGTATCCGAAGCTTTCGTTACTGTTTGAAGTCTTTGTTAGCATGCGGAACCCAGTAATCAAGTATCCAAAGACTTATGATTCCCAATCCTAGCTCTAGAAAAAGTGGATGCATTGCCGCGACTGGTGAGCGAGGTAAAAGTCCATGAGAGGTGTTTATAAGATCAAAGTTTATGGAATTTAAGACTTATCGAATATCGACAACGAATTGAAAAGATACGAGAGAGAGATAAATAGATATAATATTGTTAGTCATCAAGGATGACGTGGAATTAGGATGTGGGGATGGAAAATCACCATGATGCGAAAAATGTGATCACTTGGGAATGCCATGCTGGATCCACATTGGGGTGCGTTTGGGTTTGCATCAAAATATTAAGAGATTCAAGCAATTTTGACACGTGTAATAACCCTATATTCTCTACCCTATTATTACTATCTCTTTATTTACTGTCCTCCTCAGCCCTTGTCTTGCACAGTAACCCTCTCCCGGTTCCCATTCCACAGCCTTGTACCAACTCATGGCATTATGTCCGCAATTATGCCGCTTGAGCATGTACGTCAAATTTCAAATACTTTAAATCTTTTCCATGATTTAAAATCTAGAAAGGCTCGATGTTGGAGTGTTCTGTGCCATCCTGTATGCCCTGAAACAGGTTTCCCCTCCTTTGCCTATGAGATAGAATACAGAGTTTTTAGGCTAAGGCACCGGCTTTAGAGAGGTAACCGGGATACCTGGATCCTTCTGGTGATGGGGGGAGTGAATCGATGAGGAGTTTCTGAGAGACAATCCGCCCACACTCGAGAATGAAGCCTAATGTGGGGAAGGAGAGGGGAAACGTCCCCATATGTGTCTTTGTGGAGTGACTTATAGCAAGTTTGGGAATTCGAGGTAGTGAAAGGGATTTGTTTCTCTGGGTTTCGAGCTTGGGGAGTTTCTGGATCGTGTCCAAGTCCCTCTAGAGTATTAGCTGGCTGAGGGTAATTGGTATGTATATTTGTAGGTATTTGAAGTGACCTTCTACGTGTTATGGGTGGTTTTGAGGATGAGGGACTCGTTTTGGTAGGATTTCGAGACTAGAAAGTTCCAAGATTGTCTAAGTATCCTGGTGGGCTACTTGAGTATGTTGAAGCCTCTGGCTATGTGTATTCATAGATCTCTTCAAGTGACTGGCTTCTGCTGGGAAGCTTTGCTGTTTCGAGGTGCTACGTGGGGGAATTTGTTCGAGTTGGTTTCGTTATAGTAGGATTTTGAGCTTGAGACCTTCTTGAGATGCTTGAAGGTTATCTCGTGAGTTATCTGAGGGTTCATCTATGCTTGATAAAAGCAATAATGTCAGCAATAGAAGGGAAAGTGTAAGCAAAACAAGACTTGCCGTTGGTTTCTTATGATCTATTAGATCTTCTAATCCTTCAGATTTATCTGCTGAAGCTCTTTACTACAATGGCTGTACTGGAATTTTGCTATTCGTTATGAATCGCTGACGAACTTCTACTTCGTTATGTAGTAACAAAAATGATAGAGAAAAAAAAGTGCAAAATTCTAAAGCGTGACATGATGATATGGTTGGAATATATAGGATATCGCTAACTAAAAAGATTAAATTAAAGAGAATGATTTTTACTGGTGCGTCGGGGCTTGATTCAGGCCAAATACTATGAATTCGCTTCTAATAGCGAGAAGCATTGAGCACACACCTTACTTTTTAAAACACCACAACTCGCCGATCCAGCATCACCCAATATTTAAGACGCCTTTCTGCGCACTTTTCTTCCTTGCTGCGTAAAGGTTATTGGAAATTGGATGAGTTCTACTCACTTGCAAGTGTTCAAACTTTCTTACATCGTTACTCTTTGGATCGAATTCTTGTACACCATTCTCTGAATTTCAAAGTCCCTACCCTTCTACAAATTTGGCGACGCTATTTCTAGGTTGAGATCATCAAGATGCTTCCACCATTTGAAACCAACACTACTCGCAAAGGAAAGTAGCATTCACCAAGTCTCCCCTCGTCCAAAACTACACCCGGCCCATCGACTCCAGTAAACTCCTTGACAAAATGGGTCAAATCTCCGCTCTCGAGTATGATTATGCATACCTCATTCCAGAATTCCAGCCAGCAAATATCACGCACCCCTTATTTAATCAATTTCGAGACGCGGGAATGTTAACTGGTCGTGATTTCACAGAGAACTGGGGGATGGCAAACAGTTTTCACAAGGATGTTCAGAAGAGAGAGATGAGTGGTCAGGATATCAGAACACCAGAAGTTCAAGCAGACATAGAGCGGGAGCACGAAGTTTTTTGACACGTTTCATTTGGCAAAGAAAGACTTATGGAACGATTACGAGACGAGCACTCGAGGGAGGCTCCTACTACAAGTACAAGAACTAGGCTCACTACCTGATACTTGAAAACGCTAGTGGCATGATTTGTGGTGGAGGAGCTGCAGGTTTGGAGACAGTTCGCAGAAGCGAGGCCGCTGCTATCGACTCAGACTCTGATGACATGAGCGATATTCCTTCAGCCCCTAGCCAGGAATTGCAAGAGCCATATAACCAACAAGCAGGATTTAGTAGCGGTCTTGATGTAAGTAATATCTTATTCCTACTAGATGATGCATCTTACTGACTCATTAACAGAAGTAGTGCTAGCCTTACCTTGAACATGTCTTGCTTTACTCTGCGAGGCCATCCCGACCTACCACTACCAGCGCCGTTCACAACATACCACCTAATCCTTTCAAAACCTTGGAGAAGAGTAGAAAGCCCCTCATCTTGATTGAAGGAGCTAGTCGAACTATACATATCGAGGTGAGGCAAATCTACTGAGTTATCCAAAGCGCGTGGGCCTACTTATAGCGGTAGCAGACAAGCACAGCTAATCCATAGACAAACACAAAAAGTCAGCACGGAGCAAGTCAACGAGCAGCAGAACTATGAGAAGGAACAGAAATGGTTACGCAGACAGATGGTAAGAATTAATAAGAAGATTAGTAACAGGGGGAACAGCGACTTCACAGGATACAAAGGAATGACTACCCTCAGAACACGAGTTGATGGCAAAATAGTTGACGAACCTCCCGGAGGAAGATTGGCTTGAATTGCAAAATACAGATTGTGTTTGTTTCTTGGGAGCAGAGACGGAGAAGCTTTGGAGGAGGGTGGATAATGTCAGATCAGGATGCCATTCTGCTTTAGTTGGTGTACTTGTATTTGAGGGCTTTACTGTCACGTAATATCGTAGGTAGGGTAATAGACATAAAGGCTTTATATTGGAGTTTTTAAGTGACCAAAGTACAGTCTGACCTCTAGAGAAAGGGTCCATATAATATATCAAGAAATGGGTCCTTTATAGCCCCTCCGTTTTAGCTATCTAAATCTCGACGAGGTACTTGAGGTGACTAGTAGTTTACTAGCTGCGAGAAGTACATTTTGGAGTGCTAATTAGTAGGAATAAATGACCCATAAAAGAACACCTGAAAATCAAGGATTCATCAATAAATACTATTTGCAATGGTATTGCATGTGACATTTCCAAGCAATAATCTCTAGTTATGTGAAAACAGCATACAGTAGTTATTGTATCTCGAAAGGGAGTTATGCATATAAACTTCCGTTCTAAATATAATATGCTACAATAGCTGATAGGGTTGTGATGAAGTTTTCCCCTTTTGCAGCGGGGGTTTAATAGCCTTTGCCCTCTTATTGAACTCTTTCTTTCACAGTAGATATATTACGAATGTGATTAACAGGGATGAATACAATAATTTAGCGTTGTATACCGGAGGCTCTACTGCCAAAAAAAAAAAAAAAANAAAGAANNAAANAAANAAAGGAAAGAAAGAAAGGCATGAGGCATCCAATAGCAGCCCATGTTAGCTCATCAGCTGAAACATAATTTCACCCTTAAATCTTACGACGCCACCTCATTGTCTCAGAAGCTGCAAATTATCCGAGAATGGAGCGCTCCAACACCTATTCCGTTCTTCGATCAGCAGACGTATTATTTGACGTATATGGAATACCCGACGAATACCAATAGAGACAAGGATAACGAGATTATACAACTATGACTGGAGCTTGCCAAGGCAAGAAACGAAAATCTCGAGTTGCGAACGAAAAACCCGTAATTTGGGAGATGTAATCAATAACGCCAAAAATGATAACTCAGACTCTCGGATCCCGCTATGCAGCGCTAGGTCTTATCACTTCTTGGTACGCAGACTTCGAGTTCTGGGAAGCTACTCGGCCATGGGATAGTTCAGTTGCAGATACAGACCCTACGACATATACATGGAAGGACCTGGAACACCCAGCTGGGAAGGAGTAGCCAGATGGGAGCAGCGTGAAGAAGTAGCGGTAAGTGTCGAACCTATCTCAATGCTTTGAGCCTCACTAAAACATAGTAATGGTTATTAAGACTAGGATTCTGGCTTCATCTGCAGCTACGATTCCTCGATGATGTGGCTCCAAGCCCATGTCCCGAAATCCTCCGGTGCTACTCTACGTATTGAATAATTGCGCCAGGACATTACGAGTTTTCTTTCTTTTATCTCCTCATTTAGTTTCCAGCCCTGTTTTTGGCTCCATCCGAGACATTTGAGATGCAAATGAAGGGCGGGTGCATGGTGGCTTGTTTCGAGTAAAACGCAATTGGAGTTAAGCGCTTTGTATTCAGTCAATCCCTAGGAGGCTAATGTCAGCTGCATCTTTCTAATGGCGCTCTGCAGCTCTAGGGGCACTGGGAATGTGGTAATTGGTGGCATGGCCATACGGCTGAGGCTTAAGGAGATGCATGTACCCTAGAACAAAGGAATTGTGCATCTGTATACATACTCTCCTGTGATCATAGCGGTGAGGCTGGCATGATAACATCCCTCTTTCATATTAGCGTGGTTTCGGAAATTCTCGAAGTATATATATTGTCCTGAACTCCCATCTCGGGATCTTCTGCGCTCGTGGTACTACTCAAATTTCGAAACTAAATCTTTAAGATTACTTCCCAGTACGAATATTCAAGCATCAATGGAGCACCTCAATCGAGCCTATAAGATAGCTCCACCGCCAAAAAACCCCCTCAAGCGTCATGCATCTTCGAATAACGATCTGCTTTCAAAAGACACCTCTCTTGGTATGAAGTTACCTCTCCACAATGAGCCCGCTTCTTTTCTGAATCTTCCCTCTTTCGGGAACAATCCTATAGCCCTCGTTCTACATTCCTAACTAACAGAAAATATAGAGGAACTACCTGAACCTGCACCCTTTGCCCATCCTATCGACAGCATCCGAGAGTTCCTCTCCACACACCCCGATTTAAACCCCAAACTTGTATACCAACTCCGTGTCTAGATCACAAATACAAGGGTAATTTGTGATCGACATAAGCAGATATGTGGGAGTAAAGAATAAACAATTCTCCAGTTGGCTGCCCAGGCTGAGAAGGACGAGGCAAGAGTACATTTTCTCGCTGAGGATAACAAGGAAAAGGAGAACGCTATTGCACACAAAAGTGCTGAAGCCCAGAAGACAGAAGAGAAGTTAGCGGCCAAGACGACAGAGCTGCAGCAAGTGAAAGATGGGAATAAGGAGTTGAGAGAACAAACGGCAAAGATTCGGGACCAGGATCGGAAAGAGATACGCGATAAGAATACGAGTGAGAAAGTTAAGATGGAACAGCAGATTATGGACTTGATGAGCGATGTTTGTTCGTGCCAGAAGGATAAGGCCATGCAGGCAGAAGATCCTGGTTCCCTGAATACCAAGTACATGGAACTTGATGGCATGTATAGGGCATTGGAAAAGAACAAGGGGATCTTAGAACAGGATGTTGAATTGGCAAAGAAAAGTCTAGAGGAACTACAAGGGGCGAATTGGGTGTTGGGCTCAAGAATTAAATTGTTGAAGGGGGCTGAGAAGAAACTTCAGGGGAAGAATGAGGTATCTGAGAAGGAGAGAGTATCATTGGAAAAGGAGATTAAGTTATTGAAGGATTATCAGTGTCAATTGCAAGGGAAGAATGGTTTGTTAGAGGGGGAGAGAGAGGGATTGGAGAGGGACAATGGAATGCTACAGCGAGAGGCTGATTCGTTAAAGGAGGTTCGGGATAAAATACAGAATTGAAAGAGGAGAATGGACGCAAGGATCAAGATCTAGCAACTTCAAGGAGCAAAAATCTAGACTTGGAGAGGCAGCTTCAGGGTATGGAGGAAGACACGAAGACTTGGGCTGCAGGTTTAATAGCCGAAATAACGAAACTAGAGAAAGCTTTGAAAGCTAGGGACGAAGAAGTAGGGAGGATAAAGGCTGATTTAGGAGTTTCTGTCAATGAGGCAGAGGCATTGAAGGGACGAAAGACTATCTACAAGGATCTAATCAAGCGTTTCGTAGCAGAGATGGGGGTGCTGGCAGTTGGATATAAGAGACTCGAGACCGCAAGGAAAGCCTGGGAGTGTGAAGCCACTCGATTCCGAGACAGCAACGTCGTCCTAACTCAGAATCGGAACGAACTCGAGGCGAAATATACAAAACAAGAAACCCTAGTCGATCAAAAAGCCACAGAATACACAGTGCTGTGGAATAAGTTTTTATCGTTGCACAAGCATATTGCGGATCTACAGGACGAAAATCGAAATTTGAAGGTTTATATGAATGATATGTCGAGGACCGCACAGCCTGGCAATCCACATCCTCCAAAGCGGGCCAGAATGGAGGAAGAATGCTGCTAACTCATACAAAACATATAAATGGGCAAACAGGCTCCTATCACGATGATGAAGCAAAGTTCGGGGTTTAGTCCTTTTCCGACTCCGCCGGTAAGACTTCCTCTGTGATAGGGGGACTTCAGTACTGACTGGAATAGCAATCCTAGAGAGCTAGAATGAATTCTAAATCCTTTGTCGTCCATCCTATGAAGCTCTGAACAATGCTCAACAATTCCTTGGAATACTTCTTCGAAATCTCTCACTATTTGAGGCTGTGTGTGACAGCCCTCACGACTTCCACGACTTTGCGAATTATAATATATATATATATATATATACTGGATAGGGGTTGGAACAATATGACTGTTGGAGAGAAGTGTCTGGTGTCAAAAGGCTTCATAAACAGAGTGATGGGTGAATCCTGCTACTAGCAATGGGGTCATGGTAGACCATAGGAAGGAAACTCGTCTCTTTTGGAAATATTACTTGAAGTCAATTGCATTACGACCCAATTATCACAGAAATTTTCCCCTTAGATAAAAGTAGTATTAGGTGTGCTATATCAAATTAGTTAAGATTGTGCAATACAAATATATTTCTGTCAAACTTAGTGTGAATATCGATCTAACATTACCTCATTTTCCTATAGGAGCTTTCTATATGCACATTATCTCCTACCACCCACAAAGAATACCTCAGGCGTGAACTAATTCTATTAGTTTCTTCTATGTTCTGAAAGTAAAGCCGAATATATGTGTCCGATCTTAATTTTTTAGAGTTCTAGTATTACCAACTTTGAGTGAATAGAGCAAAATTTTAGGCCAAAAGCGAAATTTTAATTACATAACAGACAATCAAGTAGCAAATGTGAATTAGCTTTCAGAGAGCTCAGTTTCTCCTAGCTATAAAATCCACCCTTCTTTCGATCTTTGAATTTTTTCCTTCCAACCTTCAACATTCGAAAAGTCTTGGTTACAAGACTTCCATTCCTGTCCTTTCTTGCTTCTTACTAGCCAAGCACCACTCATTATAACCATCTTCTCTTTGCTTCAATCCTTTCATGAACGATCGTGAACTTCACAACGACCGAGAAGGCATCATGGATCCAGCTTTCGGTGCGGTTGCTTATCACAACTATACGGGCTCAATTGGTCAACCCAAGGTCAGCAAGCCAGCAGAGAAGAGTCGCACGTTCACCCTTCCATCTGTCTTGCAGAGATTCAAATACAATGGCTACAATAATGAGGTTGAGCCATCTGTTAGTCAACGATCGCGCAATTCAGCTACTTCCGATCGAAGTGTCCATCACCATGTTAAGGTGAGATATCCCCATTCAAACTCTGTAGAAAACATTTCTAACTTTTCTTCCCTCCTCATAGTCTACTTCAATTGACCTAGACGATCTTGATGCATCTCCAACTGAGCTAACTCTCCCACAAAATCTCAAGGTAAGATAATCTCTTCCTCACCTTATTTAATGACATTTCTGACTTCTCTTCCCTCGTCATAGGAGCCTGCATCTGGCTGCGTCACGCCATCTTCCCCTGCATTGACTGAGGATAGCCTTCCTTTCCTCTCAAGATCTGTCGAGGTGGGATCCCTTCAAAACTCAATACACAAGATTTCTAACGTTTTTTCCTTCTTAGGCTTCTACCTTGGACAAGAACACTTTGTCTCCTGCAACAATTGCCGAGCGTAGTGCCTCTGTTCCCACCTTGACTTCTACAAACTCGGTCTTGCATACAATCCCGGAAAGCCTCGACAATACCTCCGTCTCAAGCTCTACAGCCGACACTTCAGTTGAAGCATCACAAGCCGAAGCTGGAGGCAAAGACACCAATATCAAATCTCCACTCATGGCAAACCCCACCATCACCCTTACTCGATCTTATGCAGTGATGACCGTTGATGCACTCTACAAGAAGTATCCGGAGGCTGTCGCTGAGCTATCTGTTCTTAAGAGACATATCCAACAAGGCGAGATCCAGGCGATTGAGGAAATTCAGGCCCTTCATGAAATTTTGCATGAAAATTCATTTGGCGCAAACGTCGAGACTGAGCGCTTGGAGGTAGAGAACCATCATTTGAAGAAGAGATTGGAACATGCTGAGGCCCTTTTGGAGGGATATAGTGTGTACAAGGCACATTATGAAGAATCTCGCAAACTATCCGAATCTTACTTTGGTGGTGGTGGTGAGAACAGCAAGGACGTTCACGACTATGGATCTGCTGTCATTTACCAGGCCAAGAAGGTCATCATTACAAAGAATCCTGTTACTCAAGTTGACAAGAAATAAGCTGGTGATGAATGATCTGGGTCTTTGGTTTCATGGATGGGTCATTGTATTAGGCGTGGTGGTGCTTTTATTGGGGTGGATCTTATGGTTGCTTTTTTGTATCCAATGTCCCATAGTTGTTCTTGACAAAGAGAACTAGTCTCAAAAGAAAGCCTTTGTCCTTCTTAATCTTACCTCTTTATTGTCCTGTGTGAATTTTGTAGAATGAGAAACTAGTCTATAATAATATCCAGATATTATCTTGCTGATACAGATCCTAGCCATTTCCAATGTACCACTTGTGTTCTGGACATTAAGGCTTGAACTTGAAGACATAAATCCTCTCAATTATACCCGATCATAATTGTTGCACAATAAGAGAACAGTCTGTGAGAATATCCGGACACCATCTAATGTGAATATTGGACATTTTCATTATGTCACTTGAGCATTAGACATTGAGCTCTAATTTTCAAATACAAAATTCTTTATTTGAATCCAATTATGTGATAACACTAGTTTATATCCAGCAGATTCAATGTTCATGTAGCTTCTGTACAATTAGAAACAAGGTTAGAATAGCAGATCTCTGAAAGATTACAGGCTTCAGCAGTATTCCAATACTACATAGATGCTGAGGGAAGCTGCATCCGGGAAGCTGCCGGATGAGTTGATATGCGAGACGAAAAGAAGATACACTAAAGAAACCAAAAGGAGCCAAATAGTAAGGGTTGATGATAGGATATAGAGAGAAAATGGATAAGGCTAACTACAACCATTGGAATCACGTTGGAACTAGCAGAGTGGTTTGCGTTAATTGTTTATCCCTTCCACTGATTGTATGTCCGGCATCAATTTTGTACAAGAAAACATGGACTTGTACCTCTGGGAGTCGCTCAAACCGAAGGGTCTTTGGGTCCTTGAATGACAGATGACAGCTTGGCATGTTGTTGTCGTCTTGGATGCTCACTGAATCCAAAGCCGGGTTTGATTCACCGAGTTTAAAGATGATGGCCTAGTTACACTCCCCAGTCCAAAGCCTAGTCTAGTCCGGGATCTTCCACGAGGTAGGAAAAGAATCGGGGAGCTGTGGCCAAAAGCTATTTTCCCAGGGTTGCTCAGATAGCCAAGCGATGCTGGCTTGATGCTAGATCTTCAAGTGGCATCTCATAGCAGCAGCGGGCGGAGGCATTCACACATGTGGGAGTCCATTGTTCGGGGTTTCATTAGATAATAGTGAAGCAATCCATTTGTATGTTCTGTAGATGGGATGGTGTACATTGATAGGACCCTCACTAACCCTCACTGAAATCTTGACTACATTTGAAGTCTATGGCAAGCACGGATAACAGGGAGCCTACCACCATCGAAAGCACCACTGAGAAATATGTTTGTCTTGTTAAATATCCAGAAAGCGTCATGGGCGTAGTTAGAATAAGGTTTGGTACACCAGGTACTGATGAAACTCGGCGCCAAGAGTAGCCACGTGATATAATGTTTCCAACCCACAAGTACGCCCAGAGTCTTCAGTACATTCAAAATATGGAACAAATGTCTTTAGACAGCAAGAAAATGCCAAATACTTGAACAAAGTCATCTCATCACTGGGACAGTATTGAAATCACGTGATATGGAGATAGGGAATGTGAGCTCACTTATAGAACCACCTCCTAAAGTTCCCAGCACAAATGAGATACATTCATTATATGACATCTACTAATTGTTTATTAAGATGCGAATAAGTAACTATTTCGTGGTTGAGAACCAGAGTGTTGCGATGAGAATAATAGAAAAACACAATACCGGGGACAATAGCCCAGAATTGAAAACACAATAGGACGGACAATAGCCTAGAATTGAAAACACAATAGGACGGACAATAGGCTCCAAACCAGTAGATCAACATAATTGAGAGCTCACAGAATGAAAAATGTAGAATAACAGAAGGAAGGCATTGTCATAGAGAGGTATATAATTTCCTCTCCCACCAGACTTTGGTTCTTTTTTTTCCTTCTACAACCATATTCAAGATTTGTTCTCGATTTCCATTCATCGTATCCATTTCCAATCACTTCACTCATACACACCAAATTCTTTGAACCAAGTCTGATACTTGATCAGACTATGGCATACTACCAACCCTACCAGCGTGCCGCCCGTCATCGAGACAATGACGATCCCATCACCCTCGTCCATCACATCGCCAATATCCACCACTCCCTCGCCAGACCTATTCAAGCCCTCGAGACAATAATCCAGGAACAAGAGGCCAGAGCACTATATCAGGCCGAGATAATCGAGGCCTTGCGACAGAGGAATGAACGATCCATGGCCACGATCCAGGAACTCACGGCCGCGAACCAAGAACAACACCAAGCCATCCAAACCCTCCAAGAGGAGCGGGACTATAACATGCGATATGTGCAGCTCCTTCTGAGACGCGAAGAAGTGAGGATCCACGAGGATTACGGAGGCAGCATCGGGCGCGAGAGCAACTATGATCTCCCGACACCCGTGCCCCAGAACTTTACCACACACCACCCTCTCAGCGATTCGCAACCGCCAAGAACTAAGAGATCTTATTCTGAGCCCCCCGAGGACATGGACAATACTCCGCCGCCGGAACGTCCGAATAAGAAACGGTACTATGGCCCTTCTAGCGAGGAGGCGAGTAGTGTAAGTTAGACCTTTAGTTCATGTGTAGAAAGTGAAGCTAAGGCATTACAGGAGTCAGATCCTTCTTCCTCCTCCGATGAGGATAAGAATGACGACGATGATGATAAGAATCAGGATGATGGTTGGGATGGTGGTTTGGATGGTGATGGGGATGGTGGTTGGGATGGTGATTGGGATGACTGGGAGGAATATGAAGAATATGAGCAATATGGATACGCCGACAATTGAGTTGCCGCACTAGCGGAGCCATACAGCAAATATACCGCACTAGCGGCTGGAGTTAGGAGTTTGACAAATTACAAATAGATCTTGCATGCAAAGGGGGCTCCTTTAGAAGAACTTCATTGCTAATACCACTCGTGAAGTGAAGTAGTAGTATACACGGCCCTCACGCCTGACCAGTCGCATCGCGCGAAACCATGCTATTGAGACATGCAAAGAAATCCACCATCCATCCTCCACTCTTATACAAGTTCGCTAGTAACATTCGAAAATTCTCCTTTCTCCAACTTTGTCTTCCAGAATATGGGGTTCGTGTCGTTGAAACCATGCTTGACCCATCCATCTTCCTTCACATGATACAGGTTGATGAAACCACCGGAATAAGCATCTCTATGTGTAGCAGCAAGGATACTTCTTCTTCCCAATTCCAGCGCCTCTTCTTCGCTCAAATCATATTTGTATTCTGCATCCAACACACCGTACGCAAAAGTTTGACCAGAACCAACACAGAATAGATTTCCTGCAAGCCGAGTGCCGTCGGAATCGATGTAGTAGAGGGCAGGTCCTTCAGATGGCGTTACACCTGCGCACATAGTTCCCATAGACAAGCCCATGCCTTTGTAAGAGTAAACGAGATTTGCGAGGATTTTGGAGGCAGCGGCAACGGAAATACGGCGTTTATGACGGAGTTCGTGAAGTCGACATTGCATTCCCAAGTATGCAAGCCAGTATTGACAATCCTGTATTCAAAAGTCAGCACCGTTGCACTGTGCCATCTAGCACTTGAGATGAGTGCTCACAGCAGCTCCACCAGCCATTGTACCCAGTAAACAATTATTGATTTCGATAACCTTCTTAACCGTTTGGCTCGCAATCCAGTTTCCAGCCGTTGCTCTTGAATCCGTCGCCACGATAATGCCGCCTTGGAATCTGAATGCTAATGTTGTAGTACCGTGTGCAATTTTGATGGGGCAGTTTGGGTTTGCATGGTCATCTGTTGCTGCTCGGAGCCATGCCGAGGGCTGAAAGGAGTGCATCAGTACTGGCTCACTGTGGGGAGAAATGTGCTCGCAAAACTCCGGAGAGACTCGGAGATAAGTAATTAATACATACTTGTGCTACAGGTGGCATGGCAAACTTCAGGGACAAGCTTGGAGCTGGTTGGTAGAGCTCCATCTGGTCATCTTGGGGATAGTTTTCTTTCTCGTAGGCTGAAGTGCTATACCGTGCAACGAGGGTATCCATCTTGAAGAGGCTGAAAAGAGGGTTGAGAAGGAAATAAGTGATGGGGATTGAGACAGAGAATGTTAGTGAAGGTGTGTTGCTGGCGTTGTAAGCTTCCATTCAGGCAGCTCGGGCAACGTCGCGTCAGTCACGTGCTTTCCTAATCCTCTTGGCGCCTAAGGATTAAATATTCTTGGTTTTCCTTGTCAGCACCAATGCCACACACAGCTGAACACATGTTCAAAGCATTGATCTACGTGAAATGGTGATCCTTTCTGTTATATTAATATAATAAAGCTTACGATTGTTTCAACAAACTACATCTTGAACCTCAAAATATATCCCATCCCATTCCATCCTTTCACACATCTGCCTATCTTCATCTCCAATAGTTATCACGACTACTTCACACGAGAATCAGTTTTCTGAACTAGTAGTTAGAACAGAAGCGCAGTGGCTTTTGCTGCTGCTAAGTAGAAAGTGTCTGGTCCCCTGCCTCATTTGGCTTCTCTGCGGCAATATGATAGCCGTTAGTATTTTCATTAAAGATATTTTCAGGCACTCGATATTGCAACTAGCTTATCAGCAGAAAAGAACTATGATTCCATGATCGGGCCTTGCTTGAAGTCGAAAACCTCTTTCAAGATTATGTGACGCAGGCATTGAAGTCAATGCGCTGAGCCGTGCCGTGCGAAGGGTAGCTTGCCATTGTAAGAAACTGATTGAAGCATTCTTGGATAGGATGAATAGATATGAGCGGAGTCTAGGGGATGGGTGTGGAGGCTGCCCCGACTTACCGCAGACATGAGTTGATCGAACTATTCTCGATTCTTATCCCTTTTCAGCCTGTACTTGGCTAAGGCAGCCGGCCATCTTTTTTTTTACGAACATAGTAATGTTTTTGTAAACTAATTCAATAAGTTGATCAAAGTCCAATGTTGCAACTCGAAGCTATTCCCAGATTAATATATTGGAACCGTTAAATCCCTAGCAAATAATGCGGTGAAACCATATTCGCCCATTTTTTTCGCATTCGCTTATAAATATAACTAGGCTGCGCAGCCTTGTTATACTCAACTGGAACATAACGTGGGGCAAGGAATTTAATAATTTCCCGATATATTAGCTTTTCTTATGCATCTGTCTTGTTTTATATCGCGCTTAGTTGCTGGTAAAGCTGTTGTAAATCCCCCTCAACTTATCCAGAACAGCCATGATATCCTACAGGGTTTCGCTCTCGGGGGAATGTTGAGAACAATATCTAATTATCATATCTGAACCGTAACTTGAATGACATCTAGTTTTTTTTTAGAAAAGCGAACAAGATTACTTCCTCAGTAATTTTGGGTAAAGTAAGGGAAAGTGGGAAGCGGATAAATAATTATGAAAAGGCCTGAAATAGTATACCAAGAGATCTCTTTCATACCCTCGGATGCAATTGCCGTCACTTTCTAAAATTAAAACTTTTCAAGAATTCCTTTGGGCCCTTGCAATTTATGCATAGCAAGGCAACTTTCAACTAGCGTCACCTATCAAGTGACGAATTTACGAAGTGATTCATGTCAAGGCTCGATCTGCCCATGAATAGCTAACGAATTCATGCAAAGCATGGCAGGGCAGAATCAAGTCTGCGACAAAGATGCATTAAGGATAGACGTAAAGAGAGAGACCATATCAAGGTTTGATGCTCCTTCTGAGCGCTTGAATGTTCGTGATGTGACGAAGCTGCATGAATGGTTATGCACAATGGGTATTGATCATGAATTCTATGCACTAGGCTGATCCATTCACACATTCGAGGTGATACCGCGGCAGGACATTATACCAAATCTCAGCTTGCCTTGTTGGACATGGTTATCATCCGGTGGAACAGGAGGAATATCATAGCAAGAAGTCAGCAGGGGCTCAGCCTTGTCAATATATAAAAAAGAAAGTCATGCCACATGAAATAATCCCTTACGAAAAGTGTTGCAATAATGTCTAGCAGATCCAGTTCTAACATCCGGGACAGGATCTGCCCAGTTAGTATGAAGTAAATGAAGGCACCGAGATAGTGCCTCTCAAAGAGCCACATTGTGACGGTGCCTTTGTCCTTGTCCTTTGAATCGTGTAAACTTGGCAGTCAGGGAAAGCTGAGGATGCTTACAGAGCTTGATCAGTGAGATGGCTCATAAGAGACGGTGGATGTGTCAGGGCTCGGCTTAATACCTCTAGACCATGGCGTGGGCAGATCGCTCGACAAAAGTTGTACTATATTTCAATTAGTTCTAGAAGTCCAGACTGGCCCGTCGGGATTGCATAATAGCTCCAGGAGCGATGTGGAATGGAGACTGGCCAATCTCGGGCTTTTATTGCCACCATTAATCTTCCATTACCCCTTCATTAATTTACAAAATTAACTTTCGTATTTTTGTTATTACGACGTCCCTCATTCTTCGATGCCCTTTCAAGCATATATTGTCTCATTCCTCAAGCGCCAATCAACTAAAACCCACGAAAAGGTTGCAAAAATGAGGAGATCATTGAATCTCGAAATAAGCTAATAATACACCACTATTTTAAGACACACCACGCGACGGCTGTGTTAGGAATGACCAAACAGCAGCAAGCTCATTCGCTGGTTCACTAATGGACATAGAACGAAGGGCGGACATCTAATAGATCACTGTTCCTAACTTCAGATGCCAATCAACACGAATAGTGAGTTTAAGTAATGGCATGTGATCCTTCTACATGAATATGTGCCCATTGGCCGATTTATAAGACCAGCCACGGATCTTCGAGGAGTTCCTTAGCTGTCTGTCTATCTTCTGGTAACCACTGAAGCATCTTCCTTGCGAAATTAAGAAAGAGACGTTTATCCTCCCCTTCAAGAGAAGAGATCGAATTTTCTAAGCTAATATCTATAGGGATTAGATGCTTATGAATAAACTCGCCTAAAAAGAAAATGTTAGTACTTTTATTCACAAAGTATATCAAGTTAAAAATCTTTAGGGAGCTTACCTTCGGAATTAAAAAAAGGCCCCCCAAAATACTCGCAAGCACTTTCACAAAGCTTGCTATTTGGATTTATAATAGCATTGCTCCATTTGATATTGCTCCAAAAATTTTCTCGATCAAGAAGTTTTTTTGGTGGCGGGCCTAATAATGCGATCATTTCTGCAAGATGTGCTTGGGTATCGTAGTTCCCTTGGCTCGAACGAATGTGTTTGAACAAGTCCTTGCCCTCCATCATGTTTTAAATCTAGGTATAACATAGCGTTAATTAGTAAGACCCTAGATTGTAATAAGTACAAATGCATACCAATACACCGAGATTCCAGATGTCTACGCTATAGGTCCAGCTCGTGCCTAACAAGACCTCCGGAGCATGGAAAAGGGGGGGTTGAATAGGATATCTCAAAGGTTCCGGACTATTCCCAAATTGTGCTAAACCGAAGTCTGCTATTTTTGGCAATACACGATATGATTTCATTGGCCCAAAATTATTATGCGATAAATAAACCGATTTGCCATCTTTTGTTTTGCGAGACATAGGCTTCTTAGCTTGTTGTATAACGTAGTCTTTGAGTATAGATGGATGCTCAAATCCTACTAAGATATTGTCCATTTTAAGATCTATAATAAGGTAAGCCTTGACTTAAAAGTTAAATGTCGTCTGAAACTTGCCTGTGTGAATAATATGGCATTCGGAATGAAGATAATCGAGAGCCTGCAATAAAATTCCCAAATATACCTTAAGAAGCGGAGGTGGGATTTTGTTATTAGGCAATCGACTTTGAAATAGCCAGAGGGGCTCTCTCATCGGCTTATAAACTAAGCATAAGTGCTTGCCCTCCGGTCCAATCGCTTCGAAACTGTCGACAAGAATCCTTACGAAGTCGAAGCCGTTATGCGTTGGATTTTTCTCAAGGGATTTAGTTATATTTCGCTCATGTTGTGCGGCATCTTCATCGGTAAAGCCGGAGACATTTATTTTTAGAGTCACGTAACGGTCTAGCTTCCAACGTCGCCTGTATAGAATTTAGGGGAAATGCACATTTCATTAATTAGAACGTACCTATGAATATCTTGAGCAAGCCATACGGTTGAAGTAGTGCCCCATCCAATCTTAGCTACGATTCTGTATCTGTTGTTGAGAAGGTCTCCTGGATTTACGGGGAAAAAGTTCTTAGGATTGTAACCAGGGATCCTTTCCTCCTCTATTAAGATATCAGGCGAGAGTATAATAGGTCGCGGACTGGCGGACATGTTGACTCTTCTTGAAATCCGCATCGATCTGAATTGAGGCATACCGTTACCCCACACTTTGCGCAACATGACGACTCAAAGAACAGAAGTAGAGATTCAGTGTATCCCATATTCTGGTCAAAATAAGGCTAAGTTCTTATGGGATGCAGCATTTTGCTCCGATCAGAATGAAGAATTGATACAAACGTGAATAAATCAGCTAGCCAAATGCGGCTCGGCATTTAGAATAGGAGAGGTTTTGGAAATGGCAATTTGTTTAGGGCGAAAGCTGATGCCTATTTACTAGTCTAATATGTTCATAAGCACATGATCTTGTTACCTATCTACTAGATTCTCATTCATAATATCAAGCAATCTATCATTCTCCTCCTAAGTGATTACGAAGCTCTAGTTCCGCCGAAAACCCAGTTAAGCCTGAGGCTATAAATCACGTGATGACGCACGGGAACGGATTAACTACAATCCCGGCATTTTCGTCGACGCCAATCCGGACATCATCTGCGTCCCGTGATGAGAGCTGCATGTGACACTCCAGAACTGTCACTAAAGAAGGCTTCGCACTTGGAGCCAATACACCATACACCGAAACCGCGTAGATTACCCACAGACTTTGATTGGCAGTGATGCATATCATCTCTGCATTCACGAGTTGCAGTCAGGACAAGCGGAGACGTGGGCGATCTGCGTTGCTGCTGGGATTGAGACTCGAGCGCATTCATTGCCTCACTCCTCGTCTTGCGCCGCATTTAGTGGTATACAAACCCACGAATTAACCCTCCTCCTTCCAGTCGATATGGCCCCGCGTCAAAGAAAGCGAAACCTTCCAAAAGTCGGGCGGCAACGCTCGGAGCCAAAGGACAGGAGTAAGTCATTCACATCCGTCGCATGCTTTGACTGATCTTTGATACAAGGTATACAAGGTGTCGAGAAAGAACGCCCACAACTTTCTTCTCGTCGAAGCACACGCCTCCGGGAACGAACTGTATCCAAGACACGAACACCGTACTCAAGCACCCACATCCATCCCCAGCTGGAAACACTGCCGGCAAAGAGGCATGTCAATCGCCTGCGATGCTGCTATTCCATATTGCTAACTCACGTCAAGTTTCCACAAGTCCCTCTCCAAGATAAGGATCGAAAACGAAAACGAACCCAAGAACCCGAAGAGACCCCCACTTCTGCTTCACTTACTGCACACTTAGCTTTTGGGGATACAACTGGCCAGCCAGCGGCAGAGGGTGTCGCTGATAATAAGATCAATCCAATCGCGTATTGGATTCAGAATAGAAGGTGGCCCAAGGAATACTTCGACCAAGACGATCAGACTGCGAAAGATTTTGTAAAGGACGACTGGCTTGAGAAATATTGGGAGCCCGAGATCAACATGACTCGCCTGCTTGCAAGGGCGAAGTCGACATCCTCCCTTGGCGGCAAACAACCGGAGACCAGCTCTGCTGGCTCTAGTGATCAAAAACCAAGGGACGTCAAAAATATTCCATACCAAGATACGCGCTACGAAACTATACTTGCAACCAAAGGCAGCTTCATGGGTAAATCCGTATTAGATACCACGGCTAAGAGCAAGAGCTTGTGCCGAACCTTTCTCGAGACCGAGCAAATATTTCCTACCAATTCCTTGTTTCACGATGATTTATTCGAAAAAACTTGCAAGATGATACAGAACAAAAATAAGGCTAGAGTAGTCCGTGATATTTCATTATTAATAGTTCCTTCTGCAGAAATTCTTGCTATACGCGGCGCCAAGCATCTCAACATTCTCATTGAAAGCATAAACGAAGGCTGGAACAATTCTATCCCAATCACTAGGACTTGCCCACAACCCGATTATTCCGTAGCATTTAGACGAGAAGCGTTTACGGAAGATCAGCTCAAGAAAATCGAGCCTTTTGTAGGAGATCTTACAGATACTTCTTTTTTTATGGCTACATATGCTATGTATTTTCCATTTTTAACTTGTGAAGCTAAGTGTGGTGCTGTGGCACTCGATATCGCAGATCGACAAAATGCTCACAGCATGACAATGGCGGTTAGAGGTATTGTTGAACTTTATAGATTAGTAAAACGCGAAAAGGAACTTCATCGGGAAATTCTTGGTTTTTCAATCTCGCACGATTATAGTATGGTAAGAATTTATGGCCACTATGCTCTAATCGATGGAAGCAAAACTATCTTATATCGCCATCCTATTAAAAGTTTCGATTTCTTCAGCGAAGAAGGCAGAGACAAGTGGACCTCGTACAAATTTATCAAAAACGTTTACGATATATGGATGCCGACTCACTTGAAAACAATTTGTTCAGCTATCGATGACTTACCTCCCGATGTAGATTTTGAGGTCTCACAGTACTCCAAGCTAGGGAAATCTGAACTTTCATATTTCTCTAACCAAACAAGTCATGATGCCGCATTTCTAAATGAAGCTACTAGTCAATTAAGTTGTATTAGTTCGCGAGACGTTACCCCCAATACTTCCATATCGCAAAGGATCGACGGTCCAGCATTTAAGATCCCAAAGAAAAGGGCTCGGCCTGCAGAACTACACGAGTCGGAAGATGCTGTTTAAAGATGGAAACGCTTTCAAGGTGGTCGGCCGTTTGGAAAAGGAGGTAAATGCACAGGCGAGGCGAGGACTGGGGCATTTGTTTGCAGTAAAGTTTTGGGGAAATCTGTATGATACAATGATATGTATGAAGCAAAGTGGCTGATTTGGTTGGTTAACCCCGCAGTTATTTTTGATCCAAGAAGTTGCAGGGCGTGGCAAGTAGATGAGAAACCTCCACCTCTCCTTCTTTCCCTCCCTCTCTTCTCTTCCCGGGCCCCGTTCTCTCGTCTGATGTCCACAGCTTCCACACCCACTGAACCCCCGCAGAGCGAACGTTCAGCCGATGTGTAGGTATATCTCGAAGAAGGTTGGTCAAGTGAAGGAAGAAACCAACGGAGATGCTGTTTATTAATAACAAATCGGAGGAAGTACCATTGAGGAATTGTGTGATTACTCTATTATACAGTCATTAGTCCAATATCTATATCTATGCGAATCGAAGCTAGATTCGTGAGCTGAAACAGGCAATTGAATGAGCAAGAGGATGGAGTGATGGGCGGTGCCTGATGTAGAAGCAAGAAGGCTATACAACACCAGGGCAATATGGTAGCAATGAAGATATTATTGTTATTATATTGTATTAAGGAGATCTCTCAATACGCTCCGTGGCCTTTTCTCTTTTATTTACCCACTGCTCAAGGTCTTGTTCCATTTCAGTTCCCTTACTGCTGGCGGACTTCGCAGCCCGACATAACTCAGCAGTTGCCTTACCTTTCTTTCCCCCTCCAAGTTTCCAAATTCTCTACTGAGCTGCAGCCATAGCATAGCATGCCGCCATTTCGGAACGTTCTCCATAACGTACTAGAGGGTGGACGTCCAACCGGTGCCAATATTATTCATCAAAGGCTCGGCGCCACTCGTGGCACCAGCACCCAGCCAGCAACGGACGGGATTATTAGCCGCTGAAGCAGTACCCGGCGCCACTGGTGCGGAATATATAGTGTCCGTTATCTCTGATGCTTGTGCCGACCCGGCTGACGGAATGCATGATTTTATACTGATGAGGGTGCTTACGCAGAGGAGGTAGGTTGTTTCTGCTGCGGAGTTCAGGGATGGGGCTGTAGAGGCTAATAATAGGGGTGGGAGGTGAGGTTTCTTGGAGTGTATGCTACCTATCTATATTTACTTTTGTGTGGTTCGGAGTCTCTGACAGGTAGCTGTGGATTGGGGGGTGGGGGAGAGGGGAGTTTATGAGAGCGACTGATTCACGGTTCTCTATGGCGGCTTGCTAGATCATCTGGTGGATTACCTATCTCTATCTCATGGAACTAAGTGCTGCTTTCGTCTGATGACAGCAAATTCGACAAAAATTAAGCACTTGTATATTCATTTACACAGCTTCCAGTGTTTATAGATAATCTGAGCCTTGTATCATCCTCCTCCATAATTTTAAAATCTACCATGAAAGACACTTGCGTATGACACAGCCTAAAGGAATGTTTAGCTATCGAATCGACGATATTGGGAGAATGGTTTATATTCAACCTTCCTGCTACTTCGGCTTAGATAAAACTTATAACCTTTAGAATTTAGGTCCGCCCAGCTGCATTTAAGTAGACATAACATCTGCGTGACAAATCTAGTATAATATATTTTCTATTGCCGACAAGTTTGTTTTATTTTTGCAAACGAACTGAACCACTTCAAATTCCCCATCGGGCTTGTAGGAAAATTCTATCCATACAAACCCGCGATGTTACAATCCCAGCAGAACTCTCAGCAGAACTGGGAAATTTGGAGATCTATAAATAGTTAGCGTACAACCCAGCTTTACGCGGAAATCCAATAATATTTACCCAAGTCCGGTAACGGGATCCCATCCCTTCGCAGCTAGGAAACCTGGGGAGTTGCATCCAGGGTTACTGCCAACTGTGATATCGGTGAACGCTTCGGGGTGTTGATACTGTGGAACAAAGCGTTAGCAAGCTTGTCTCAATAAACCGCGAGAATACTATTGTTTTCGCTCGCCTGGAGGAGAGGAGATGGCACTTACAAGAACAGGATGGACAAATCCAACAGTACTCTTCCCGGCCGCAAGACGCGCCTCATTAGCAAGAGTTAAGACCGCACCCCACACGGGCGAAGACAGTGATGTTCCGCCCACCAGCCACCAAGAGCCATTGGAATAGACGAGCTGTCGATCACCCACAGCGCCAACATCCGGGTAGGCCCGCCCGCCAATGTGAAATACGCCGCTCGTAACATCACTGAAATCGCCGTCCTTGACAAATTGAGTGTATCCCGAGAAGCCAAGGCTAGAACCCACATTCTTCAAGTAGGTAGAGACAGCACTGCCTTGGTAGCTTGGGACAGGGAAGACGTTAGAGAAGCCGCCGCCGCTGGGGAAGCGACGGGTGGCAATCTCGTTCAATTTGCGCCCTGGGATGGGGGCTGTTACGTTGGAGAAGGCGTCCCATTCCGTGCTGCCGACGGAGAGAACGTAGGGGCACGAGCTTGCGTAGTTGACTTCGAAGATATCACCCGAGTCACCGTAGCAGACGGTGCCTCCTACCCCCGAGTCGCCAGACGACATGACGGTGGTCGTCCCTTGGAGCGCGAGCTTCATCCATTCGTTGCATTGGCGTTTCATATAAAAGTCTGGCAAGTCGGCTTCGCCATCACTATAAGAGATCGAGACAACGTGCGTAGGCTTGTAGACCCCACATTGCAATTTGCCTTTGTAGCCTCCAGGGTTGGGATCAGGATATGCTGGGTCTACGCAGGCTTCGACCGTGCAATCTCCTGTTTCGCCGAAGGCGCTGTAGGTACAGTAGCTACCATCGATTGCATCAAGGAAAGCTTATATACTTAGTTTGGATGAGTTACGATAATCGATCAGGTGATACTCACTGTTCCAGAAACCATTAAATTCTCCAGTTGACTCGTAATATTCGTCATCTTCCTGAAACAGGACGAGCTTTTGGGGATAGATCAGAGGCCATGAAGAGTCAAAATCTAAGGGAGCTTCAAGATCAATGGGTACAAACTCCTTGGTATCTTCAATGGCTCCGATGGCACCATCGATTAGACGCTCTTCGGGATAAGTCCCATTGGGGATATCGCTAATGCAGCATTAACACAAGTATTAAAGAGCGTGGGGGGTCTTTATATTTACGGGTAAAGTGTGCTAAAGAAAATATCAAGATCGTGTCTACTATAATGAACGTCCAGACTTTCAAATATACCAAGTTGATTCCCAGGGTAAGCCGTTGTGGCGTTGGGAATACTGTACTGGACTAATTTTAAAGCTGTTAGATCGGGACACTCAAACAATCACCAGAAACATACCTCTTGTGCACTCAGCCGTAACATAGGTATCGCAAGTACTGGCATTGGGGTATGGAAATCCGGGGAGTTGGGTGATAAGTGGTGTCGGTCGTGACGCGCCCGTACGCTTCGAGAGTTTCCCAGCTTGTGCTTTCTTGACGTTCCTCCGCCGCAGTCTGGTTCCGGGAGTCACATAGTCGATGTGCTCCTGGATATGGGTTGGGACATGATACTCTTCGCTTGAAATATCGTGATTCCCCGAAGCGACATGCTCCCACATATAGAACTCGGCAACGAGAAGTTCTTCAACTTCGGCGACTGAAGCATCGAATTGGATCCACTGGAAGCCAAATAGTCAGCATCAGCAGCATGACGCTCAAAATCCATAGAAAGCTCAGACAAAAGAAGTACCTGTTTATTGGCAGATAACGCAAAGCGGTCAGCCCTGATTCCGGATGCAACAAGCCATTCCGAGACAGCGTCAGTGGAATCCGAATGTGGGGCAAAGAAGTCAATGACCTCTTCCGGTGTCAAATGTTTCCCATAATTGGCAGATCCTGGGGACGAGCTGGAATGAGAATCAGCGACACAATTCGGCCTCGAATCCCCGAGTTCAATGCATTGCTTACATGTCCATGAGTTTCTCATGACCCGCCTCGAGGTTACTCTGCTTCAGGCCAATCCGCATGGGCAACATCTGAGAGCCCGGAACCTTGCCTCTCTTTTCCCACTGGTATTGCCATTGGGGCAAATGACGCTCGTGGAGGCTATGCGTCGCGGGCACCGCACGCTTTGTCCGAGCTCCATACTCGTTGGAGAACGGGCTGGCCACGGCCTCGAGCACGAGGCTACCTGCCAAGGCTACGGCAAGAGAATTGAACCGCATGACGGCGCGCAATGGAGACGGAGACGGGGTCGCGAGAGGGGTGAGGGAGCTGAGAAAAGGTAGAGGCGCTGGGCCATGCTTATAATCATCGTCTGTCTCGAGGCATTCTCGTGTGCCTTGCATGCATATGTATAGGCTATATGTGTGCATCGGCACCGCATCCAGAAACGAGACAGATTCTCATTAATAAATATGCATCTATCCCAGCTTTCCGCATGTGCTCGAGCTACGAATAGCGGGGTAGCAGATCAGCTTACTCGGGCCTTGCATATGTTGATAAGGTTTGGCAAAAGTAGTTTATATTGGTAGCTATACACCGTCTATCGGCTTCCAGTCTTTGGGGAATCCTCTCTTGAATGCAAATATGTCTATTAGCGTTCTGTTAAGGAGGGACTAACTTTAACTTTAATTTATAATGTTAATGCGTTGGTCGCTTATTTGACCGGTATAGATAGGGGTCAGGGGGTTCAAGCTTGTCCCGTCGAGCATCAAGCATCCAGCAATAGCTACTTTGTATTGCACCACCATCGGCCTGTCAGCCGGCTAGCACCTCCCCTATTAAGCTCCAGTGCAAGTAACTTGATTCCGACCTTCTCCATGCAGTTAGATGCGGAACCATCTGCTTGGGGAACGGGAGCTATTCAATGCTGATCCTCCCGCCAGTGCCGGAGCGCAGGGGCCGTGTGCGTGCACAAAGTACCGGAGCTTCTGCCTTATCCGGTACGCAAGTAGCGCATTGATGATAAGATAGTGGTGATTAAGTACTGTATTGCTCTTAAGTTCTTCTTGCATCTCATGAGCTTGCAGCCCGAGGAAGATGCCTAGCTTATAATAAGTAGTTCTCTGCTTGAGCCCAGATGCTGTCCTGAGTATGTTGCCGAAAACCTATTCATCATATACCTTATATTCAAGTAGAAAGCTTGGAACATGCATCCATCATATTTTGCTCTTGCATAATCTCCCTGAGTGGGCGAGAACTCTTCGTAGCTTTTGTCCAGTCTAACATAAAATCACAATCGTTGAAACCTTCCCGTCCAACGGCAGACTGCGGAACTCCCCTGGTTTGCAACTCCTAGCTATCTGAGTGGTTAGTTTATTATCGTATTGATAACCGAACCTTGAACGGAGGTCGCAATCGAGGGTCAGCCTCTCGTATCGATAGGCCTAAGTGAGAGGCGCCTCCTTTTCGTAGACGAGAATCGTATCTGCGGCCAGCTACGAGTTCTCTCTCCCTAGGCCGAGCCCGGCGCTTAACTGCGGCTCGTTATTTCACAGCAAAACATCATCAATTGATCACCGCTCCACAGCTTCTCCTCTACACAATCCCACACACAACCTCATACATAACCCTATACACAGGCCCATACATGGCCCCATACACATATTACGCCATGACATTTCAACATATATCTACAATTCCCCAAGTCTGCCATGACGCTTCCCCCTACGCAGTCGGATTCACATTACTACATATCAGGTACATTGTGGCATGATATCTTATCTCGTCGATGACTGCAAAAGATGCGTATTAACATCTAGTCTAGTACCACGGAGGCGAAGCTCCCGCCTGCAGTTAAACCAGAGCTCTGCATCGATATCCCATATTCCGGGATCTTACTACGAATCCCTAAGCCCTTGCAAGCAGCCACAAACCGATCCCCAGCCGTCGAAGCCTTCTAAGCCCGCTGAAGCGACCTCACATATGTGTGTGCCAGTCAAAGTCTCGGTAACTGCACCGCACACTCCTAGCCAGCAAATTTGGGAATGGAGATCTGACAGACATGTCGCGATCGAGATCGAAAGACCTCTAAAACGGGCCCGTCTGACCGAGAAAAACTTAAAACTACTGGAGACATGAAGGAAGCGAAATTACAATGTGCATATGCATATCATGGGGCACTTATGACAGAGGGAGCACATGCTATGCATATATATGTAGGCAAGTCTGATAGCGACTTCTATGGTAAAACACAGGCTCTCACAGCCGCATTCAATGGTGAGACTCTTACCTTCTACGCACATCACGCGGTACAGATTCCTGCATCGGCATACCTAGCAACTCATAAAGAATCTGAAAGTAGAGTCGACAAGAGTGCAGGGGCGGCCGATGGTGCTGTAGTTGAATATATCTCTTTGCGCAATGAAGTTTTTCCAGCTTGTCCATTGTGAAAGTAAGTGGGTCAGGGATGAGAAGGATATGTATAGTTGGGGGGGGGGGGCAATGGGATGTTCGTTTCAAAGTAGATCAGTAACGTGATGGACTTAGTAGAGGTGGTAGTTATAGGGTTGGGTGGTATTGGGATCCCCTTTTTCCTAAACCCCCCTGAACATGAACCAAATCTGATGCCTCAAACTCCGCAGGATTTTGCCAGACACGGTCTCTAAAATTGATTGTAAAGTTCGAAATATCATTGAATAAACACTTTTAAATAATCCTACAAGCTCGGGGAGGTCATGTTAGAAATCACGTGATATTGCCATCACGTCTATATACCATCATGTGATCGGATATGAATTCGATTGCATATGCATGTCTAGGGGAGATATCTATTCCAGTTCTTGTGATGGAAACGATCGTATCCCATATCGCAAATACCAACGACTACCATTGGGATTTGCTACCTCTGCTGTCCTCCGCGAATCTACATACGTATGCACTCGTACCCAAATTTATGGCCTATCACAGGTACGAAATGTGATCATTACGTCAATACGATTGGTTTCTGCTTCTGCAGCGGCGCTGAATAGAGGGATGCCACATGGTGCACATGGTGAGGACTAGGAATGATGAAGTACGGTACTGATTGAAGCAGAACTGCATTTGTAGTGTGACGATGACGTGGATGTGATTCTGATCAGAGCCCCCTAAACCTTATATTAAACGATGTGCGAGCAGTATGCCAGAAATATGATAACTCCGATTATGGGGGATCGAAGGATTTTCGATGGATAGCCAGTCAAAGGGTGGGACAGGATGGCTCGCATTGATTGTGAATCCTCATTGCTTAAGTAAGTAACTCGGCATCCAGCTCTTCGCAATGGCCTCTCTTCTTGTGATCTCAATCTCAAGGCAATGGGATTGATATCTTCAACTGCCATATTCTGGTAGAAGATGAAATGACATTATCAAATCAGGATTATGTTATGTCCATGATAGAAATAATGTATCTTAATGTTTGTTTGGCCAGCAAAAGGAATTTAGCACAAGTATGGCAAGAATCCTTCTTGGTGAAGCGACTCCTTCTCTTTCCCTACTGAACATTAATATCGGACAAACATATCTCCTATTTCATCCCCATCCATCCTCAAGTAATGCTGGTCACGACCTACCTCCCGACATCATCGTTCGAGACAGAGAACTGTGGTTTATACTGGACAAGTCATTTCGAATCTCTAGTAGGGGTATGTACTTGTACTATACAGTAGGTCTTCTATACCGAAATACTGCAGATGTAGTGTGGACCTGCAGAGCTCCTCAGGATCGGCGGCATCCCAAAATCTAGACTCCTTGCATTCCTTATAACCCTATAAGACTACAGGGTGAAGAGCGATTGGTGGCTCTCCTGGACCCATGGGATGCTGTACGACAATAATGCAAGTGCTTTATTTATATTTCTTGTCCTCCCGGGCGGCTTGATGTGAGCTCGGAATTCCCTCTCCTCTTTTTCTTTTTGTTAATCTTTTCCTTTGTCAATTCTAGAGAGAACGTTTTTAAAATGGGCGTCCGGGGGTTCTGGTTTCCGACACTGCTGCTATGGAGTGGAGGCACGATATATGCGCAGAATTTCCCAACGCAATGTTATTTCAAAGCCGATGTTAAAAATCAGACCAGCCCTGGGGGACCATGTGGGGTAGTTTCTTCGGAATCTGTACGTTGATATATATATATATTCCATTTGATATGGGGACTGATCTTCAGTAGGACTACCTCACCTGTTGCGCAGTAGGAGATACATGTCTCCAGGATGGAATATGTCATTATACACATGCGATGCCTACGAACGGCGGTACTTCTACTGGATGTCAGTCTCACCCAAAATATCCAATTCGTGTTTCTCTGACTGGCATATTAACTGCTAGCAGATTACATTGGAGGGACTACAGATCCAAACCTACAATTGAATTTCAACACCGCTTGCGATGACCAAGACCTCACGGATATAGTCTACTCGAATAGTACCGGAGTCTGGCAATGCTGTGGTGCTCAAGACAATATCGTCCACTGCGCAGACCCCACTACTGAAACATTCTCCGCTCCTGCTCCTTGGTTAATGACAGCGACATATTCCGTGCCAAATACAGTTGTGACGACAAATTTATCCGGTGTTTCAACAACACAAACTTTATCTTCATCATCTTCATCCTCATCCTCGTCCCTATTCTCATCCACTACAGAAGCATCACTATCAAGCAATATAGCCACAGGCAAACCTACACCCACTCTCCCCCCCGCCAGTTCCTCCCCCACCACCACTACGACGAAATCCTCCACCCTCTCCCTCGCCGACGAGATCGGCATCGCGGTCGGGGCCTCCATCGTCGCGCTCTGCATAATAACAAGCGCCATATATATGCTGCAGAGACGGGTCCACGCACGACCCTCCGCTTCGAGTTCGCTCCCAGACACGCCTCCACACGCCTTCCCCTGGAGCGAGAAAGACGTGCGGCCTTACCGCAAAGGCGGGTCTCTATACCCTGGCGGCCCCCGTGCTAGAGACTTCGCTCCTCATGACGGTGATATCATGCACGCATCGTATACAGGGGGCAGCTCACGTGCGACGTATGCGAGGTCCTCGCCTGGTTTCTCGACAGGAAGCCCGAGGTACCAGGGCCGGTTCCTAGAGGATTTGCCGGGGACGGGGATGCCGGTTGAGGCTAAGGGTGGGATGGGTACTGAGAGGGGGATGGGGGTGGTCGATTTGGAGGGTACTGCAAGGATGACGAGTGAGTTGGGGGTATCGTCGAGGATGGCAGGGGGGGACGAGTTAAAGACTCAGTCTCCGAAAAGGAGAGCAGAGGATAGGTGGAAGTAATGAGTTATGAGTTATGGGTTAGGTATGGGATGCGATGGGATGGATAATGTAAAATGGTTTAGATGTATATAATTTGGAAGGGGAAGGTGGTTGGCTAGCTTGGGGGAGTTTAGAATTAGTATTGTGTATGATACATCAAAAATAAAAGCAAAGAGGGCATTTATTAACAGACACATTTGATTGATTTTTTTTTTTTTTTTANAAAAAAAAACGTGTGATTTTCCACGCCAAAGAAAAGTACTTTTAGTACTCTACAATTCCCAGCTAGTAATAATAAAATACAGATGATCACCAGGACGGACCTTCATTTCGTCTTCTTCCCGATCCCCACATCTACACTACCGACCACCCAAGCCGCGGCAAAAACTGCAAACGTACTCGCCAGAATGACTAGAGGTTTTCTCAAGCCTGCGAGTAGAGGATAATCATATGTGACGATGAGTTCCCGATCTCGCAGATCGTCGACAATGTTGACGGCATTGAGAGTGAGCATGGTGCGTCCAAGTGTGTCCATGAATGTTTTGTGAAGACTAAGGCCCGAGGAGGTTATGGGGATTGTGGTGCTGTATTGGACGTTGCTGTGTGGCAACGTGTTAGATAATGGTGAGGAAAGAGAGTAATTAAAGGAGGAGAGGAACATACGTAGCTCCTTCTGGGAGAATAACATGAAGTTCAATGTGCTCGTATTCTATGCCTTCGGACTGTTTGGGACCTTCAAGGAATGGCACATTCAGGACATATCCATCACCTGTATTTAACTTCCGCAAAAACTTCTTGAGATCGGCATCCCACCCCACACGGAATGGATAATTCCAACCTCCAAATACGGGATATCGTGGCTTGATTTCGAGATTGGCTTCTCGTTTGTTGCTTCTAAATCTAGAAGTCGAGACATTTCCAATGACATCAGTGAAATATGGTGTTAAGCTTCCAACTCGCAATGGGAACTTGAGTTCTTTGATAGCAGTTGTGGGTGGGTTGTAATATTGTGATGAAGCCCATTCTACCCGGTTGAACTGTCTGGATAAATTGGCAGCTCGGTTGTGCAGAGTGTATCGCTCCTCAAAAGCAACATTTCCTCCCCAATGACTGACTTCTACATCACGCTCTAATCGGGAAATGTGGATGAGAGGTTTCGTGAATTCATACCGGACTCTGACAGGCTCCACTGCACCAGCTGGAACCTCTCCGAATGACCCATATGTAAACTTCGATCCCTGTTTCTGCGGGGATTCCGGCTCGCCTTTGGTTCCTGGGATGATGGTGTGTTCTGGAATGTTCGTTGTAGGGAATTTAACCTCGGTCTTTTGTTTTAATGTGACGTATGCTGAAGGACAATATGCAGAGAAGGTGTACACGAGATATTGATTTTCTGCTTGACCAACAGTGGCAGGAAGAGGATGTAATGCGGATAAGTATGCGTATGTGATACCAAGTGTCTGTTGTGTTTTAGGAGCAAGAGGTGTCGGTAGACGAATGCGGTAGAATTGAGTAACACTGCCACGAGTTTAGTATGCGTTGTCGAAGAAACTCACTCTCACAAACCTTTCAGGGTCAAATTCCACAGGTTCCACTTCAAATAATGGAGATTCCACATCCTTTCTATCTTTTACTTCCAAAGCTCCAATTGTCTCCATCTGCGCCGTTGTAAATGGCAAGAAATATTCATCCTGAGGAGAACTGTCTGTATTTTCGATGACAACATTTATCGATTCTTTCGGATAGCTCTTCTCTAGATTGACAATATGTACAAGATTTATATTCTTAAAAACTTGGGGCGGTTTGAAGTTTGAAGGGAGGATCAGTCGCGATGAGAGCGGTGTTGTTAAGTTCCCTTTCTCTGTGCAGAGAGCAGTCGATACTAAAGACAGGGCAGCGGTAGCCCATGCCGTTGTCCTCATCTTGATTAGACAACAGCAGATGTGTCTGCGGTCAAAACAGACGAGAAAGGAAAGTCTCAATCGATGAGAATTGGGGTTTGTGGATAACTCAATGGAGCTTTCGAAGCTTACGCAACTTGTCCTTTTGCTATGCGAAAGTAGCCGCCAAAACGCGCGTCTAACCCGCAAATTCATCGCCTAAACTCCGGGCAATCGTCTGACTAAGCTACGTGGGGTTTTAGGTATTTTCAGTTGACCCCACCACATTCCAGCATCACAATATTCACTATTTCCACAACATCAAAAATACCATCTTCAACTCCAATTCCAAAAGATCCAATTAGACAGTGCCCAAGATGGTTGGTCTAGGTCCAAGAAAGCCTCCTTCCCGAAAGGGTATGTTGATTATTCACTTTCCAATTGGACCTCTAGAGTTCCGGCCTTTTCATGCTTGAAGATATTCATCATTAAGCTCCAAAGATGGCAATCGGACATTCACTAGAACGACAAGTTTAGTGACTTGTCACTTGGCTAAGATCAAAAAGTTATGTTTTAGCAAAGCCGATGTGCCGAATTGCCCGATACCATAATCTTTTACCACGTCCAGACCATAACCTCAACTTACTGAGAAATCATGTTGCACCCATTGCAAGCTCTAAATTCGAGCCACAAAGGTTGTCTCAACGGTTTTTCTCCCTTTTAATTCTGTCGACACCTGGACTCACAAGCGTGACACGGATGTTGCTGGATGTGCTTACTTGCAGAGCTCCTGTCGCAGGTGACTCCGAGATGCACTCTATAGTACTCCGAGATTTCACATATCCTCAATCTTTCCATTGCATCAAATGTTTTTCTGCGAACACATAGATTTGTACAGCATGTGACTATCAAAAGCGAATTGCTTCACCGCTATCACGTGTGGGGCTTGTTGACGCTGTCTTGCCCATGGCTTCTACAAACCCCTCTGATTGGTTATACAACAATTCAATGTATCATATGCTAATTTTGAAATACAGGCTCTATGGCAGATGTCCCCAAGGACCTTCTTGCTGAAATCAAGAAGCTTGAGGAGATGTTCACAGTTGACACGGCTACCCTGAAGAAAATCACTGCTCACTTTGTCTCTGAACTTCAGAAAGGTTATACTGTCCCCCCACTTTCCAGAATTTTCTTTAATCTTTACTAGGTCTCAGTGTTGAGGGCGGCAGCATTGTGAGTTCCCATTGGAGTACCTCGACCATCCGTTGACTGAAATAGCCCATGAATCCGACATGGTGCATGTCATTCCCCACAGGCTATGAGACCGGAACTTTCCTCGCATTAGATATGGGTGGAACAAATTTGAGAGTCTGCGAGATCATATTGACTGACGAGAAGTCTGAATTCGACATCATTCAATCTAAATACCGAATGCCTGAAGAGCTCAAGACTGGAGAGTCTGACGAACTCTGGGAGTACATTGCTGACTGTCTTCAACAATTCATCGAGTCTCATCATGCTGGCGAGGATATTGAAAAGCTTCATCTTGGTTTCACCTTCTCGTACCCGGCAACCCAGGACTATATAGACCATGGTGTACTTCAAAGATGGACCAAGGGATTTGACATCAAAGGTGTTGAAGGCAAAAATGTCGTTCCCATGTTTGAAGAGGCTATTGCCAAGAGAGTAGGTCTCTTCCTGATATCTGATAAACGATACTAATATTCACAGGGTGTGCCGATAAAACTCACTGCTTTAATCAATGATACCACAGGTACTTTGATCGCATCTGCATACACCGATACCGACATCAAGATTGGTTGTATCTTTGGAACAGGTTGTAATGCAGCTTATATGGAGAACTGTGGCTCGATTCCCAAGTTAGCCCACTTGAATCTTCCTCCTGACACTCCAATGGCCATTAACTGCGAGTGGGGTGCTTTCGACAACGAACACAAAGTCCTTCCACGAACTCCATATGATATCATCATCGATAAAGACTCCCCTCGTCCCGGTCAACAAGCTTTCGAGAAGATGATTGCTGGTCTCTATCTTGGTGAGCTTCTTAGAATTACCTTGCTTGATTTGCACGACAATAAGGAAGTCCACATCTTTGAGGGTCAAGATGTTTCCAAGCTCCGTAAAGCCTACACTTTAGACTCTTCCTTCTTGTCTCTGATTGAAGAGTTAGTGCCCTATTCCATATTGCGAGACACACTAACCAATCCAGGGATCCCTTTGAGAATTTATCCGAAACAAAGGACCTTTTCCAAAATAAACTGTCCCTGACCCCCACCCATCCAGAGCTAGAGCTCATTCGTCGCCTTGCAGAGTTGATCGGAACTCGCGCTGCACGTCTTTCCTCGTGTGGTGTCGCCGCCATCTCCAAGAAAAAGGAATACAAAACCTGCCATGTCGGTGCCGACGGCTCAGTTTTCAACAAATACCCCCACTTCAAAGCCCGTGGTGCCCAAGCACTCCGAGAGATCTTGGACTGGCCTGCCAAGAAAAATGCACGCGAGGAAGACCCCATTGAGATCTTGGCCGCTGAAGATGGTTCTGGTGTTGGTGCTGCGCTGATTGCTGCTTTGACTCTACAGAGAGTTAAGGATGGTAATATGGCTGGTATTCTACATCCTGAGAATTATAAGAGCTAGATCGCCTTTGCGGTTTCATTGTGGTGATTTCTGTTCGCTGATATGCAGAGGTTTATGTATCATGATGATAGATGGATCGTACAAATGAGGGACTTCATAAGAGAATTATGTCCCCTTTTGCTGGCATATTCTATTTCATCATGTATATTTTTTGCAGGCTGAATTGCTTTGATTCAGAATCATAGACTTTTTGACTAGAAAGAAACGCTGCAATTCATGCAACAGGGTATTTCATCTAACTATTATAACTTTTCCCTGTCTCCCCTTTTAACCCAGAAATCGACAAACAGGCAATCGATACCTATCCAGCGTCCAATATCTCCTCTTAACCCCCTTCCACTCTCCCTCCCCCTCCTCCCCCAAATTTCCCACTTCCACATCAACCCACTCCACATCCAACCCCGCATCCAATAAGTCCAGCTCTGCCACCTTGCAGTAAACATCATAGCACACCCGCCTATCAGCCCCAAGGCCATTAAACCAGCCAAAACTCCCTTGCTCATCTAATAATTGCACCACATATTCCGTGAAGAATCTTTTCAGCTCGCTATAGTCTTCGCCAAAGGTATCGAAATATATGACATCAAATACCTCCCCTTCTTCTAGGAGCTGGGGTAAAATATCTTGCCATTTCCCAGCATGGATTTTATATGCCCCTCCTTCTGGCGCGGACTTTGCCCATTTCTCGCCAAATTCGGATTCCTTGGAGGACAGTTTTTGTAGGACGGTGGGGTGGGCTTCGATTATGTGGTGCGATTTTGGAGATGTGGCGGAGAAGAGATGGTCGATTATACCCATGCCCAACCCGATGTTGAGGATTCGTTGCGGCGGGGAGGAGGCGGGGATTAACTGCGAGACGGTCTCCTTCATAATCGAGGTTTCCCAGGCCATCATAACGCCATTGGATTCGCTGTCTAGCAGGGCAGAGGGCGTGAATGTTAAGCTTGACTGGAGATAATCTATTGAATTGACGTCTTTTTTCTCTTCAGTCTCGATCATTTCCTCTCTTCTATTCTTAAGCTCTTGATTGCCATTCTGAATAACTTCCCCTGCTATTTCCGTATCGTTCTCAATTCCATCTTCGTCTTCAGAATCCTCATCAGCAAGCGGTTCGTAACCTCCCATTAAGTTCAGCAACATCTCCGCCCTAACCCCCGCCTCAACCACAATATCATATATTTCCTTTCTTCCCAACCTCCACGCTACGCACCCTGGTGTCTCCCCCTCCCTGTTCAAATCATTCCATATTGCGCCCGACATAAACAACTCCTTCACTACTTCCTTTGCCTTCTCCATATCGACTTCTTCTTCCTCTCCAGTCTCCCCATTCTCGATATTCTCTCCATGGGACGGATGTGAGGCGGGCAAAGCAGGCCCACAAGCTTCAATCGCAGCGTGCAGTGGCGTAATCCCCGTCTCTGGATCCTGGACGCTGGCTGCGCCTGGAACTCGCAAGTATGGTTTTAGTGCTGAGAGGTTGTGCGTCGTGGCTGCGAGCAGGATTTCGTGGGTTGTGCTGTCTGGATCAGGTGAGAGTTTGAAGTCTGGATCGTCCATTCTACGTAGATGTAGGAAAGGCGGGACATGGTGGGGTTCAATGTTGGAACTTTTTAATGAGGGGTGACTAGTACTTGTTTTGGCAGTTGAGGCGGTGAGGAAAGGCAGTTGTGTTGAGGGGTGAACGTGGTGGTGTGACGTCGAGGAATTCAAGCTGCAGGTCTCCTCTTCATCTCTCTACTATTCTGTGGAACACAATGCGACATCTAGATATAAGTTTGTGTCTAAGCTAGAGCTCTATCAGCAGGTCCTGTCGACTTCCCCAGAACACCCCGGGCATTCTCGGCTTCAAAACGGCATCTTCAACCACCAGCATCCTCGTTTTATTCACATTGATCAACTGTCTATATTTCACTCCCTCGGATTTATTGGGCGAAGTCTTTCAGCATGTTCGCCATCTCTTCAACAGTGGTTCTGTCTGTCAAGGAACGTTGTGCTGACGTGTGATCCAGGAAGGTGATTCGACTTCTTAAATTCCGAGTAATGGAAGCACTTGGTCTTATATACTAGATCCTGCACATTGTCAAGATCTAGGATGCCTTCCTTAAGTTGGTCTCATAGAGTCTGACGATAGACGAATTATAGAACAACGCAGTATTAGATATCATCGGTCACTCATCGATAGGCCCTGATTGCAAATTTTGGATTCGGAAAAACAATAAGGAGGGTCCCCTTGTGCTCCAAGTGTATGCGTACTCGAAGAGTGTGTGGGGATCCAGCGTTGGTTGCAGGTCTCTAGTTCAGATATGCAATCAAGGAGAGGGTTCTGACCCAAATTGAAGGTGGCTGAGTGTTCGAGAGCATTGCATATCTCGAATTCCGACACGCAGCGGAAGATAAAGGATAACATCCCGTCAGGATGCGTCAGGATGATTGGAAGTGAAAAGTCTGAAAAGATCCTCTGTTACATGGAGAGCTTATTTATCTCACCGACGGGAAGATGCATGGTCATGACAGGAATTGATCGATTGGTAGGGAGAAATGAACGTGGGATTGGAGTACTACATATAGGTACAACGTCGCACTATTTCAGTATGTCCAAAGCAAGCATTTCTATTAGAATATTGTCCAGTTGACATGCTTATGTGCCTACCCGCAAGTCACACATCACTGTACTTGCCCGTCATTTCTTTTCAGTTCATAGCCTCGAATTCTAGGGGGCTAAGTGGTTATTACCTGTGTGATAGGTATAGTCATCAGTCAGTTATTTCTTCCATTTTTCTCTCTGTTCCTTCCGTGGATTTGAAGTCATCACCAGAACTATACAATGCCACAATGGCAACGACTTGGTCACCGCTCACCAATTTCGGGACAGTCACATCTTGGCTTCCTTTAACCACAGCATATCCAATACCAACAAGATGCACCGAGACTTTTCACTCAACAGGCGGAGCGATGACCGCTTTTGGTGTTGATCTGAATTTCGATGATGCCGAATGTCTCCCATCTGTTGCAACGTCATGGTGGACCGTAGGTTTCCTTGTAATTCCTAACTTTTTCTTGTCCAGGACTCCTGACATTTACTAGCAAGCTACGACTGGATCTACGAGATTTAGCCTTGGCCCATTCATATGTCCATATGGGTACTATGCTGTTTTTAGCACAGTGGTTGGCCCCTCATCCTCCATGACCGGTTGCTGTCCAAGGTGAGTTTGTTGTAGAGTGGGAAATTAATTCTTCTAATGATTGGAATCAATTTAGTTCATATGGATACCTGGATCAAGATGCACTCGGGACTCCAACAGAATGCTTTTCACCTGCCTCGAGGGGTCAAACCCTAAAATATGCGTCTATTACCGATGAAGGCGAATATAACACGTTTACGTATACATCATTAGTGTTGACTGAAAGTTCTTGGATTTATGCTATAAATGTCAATGGCTTCAACACAGGTAGTGGTGTATCGTCTACAGGCACCGATATCTTGAGTGAGACTATAAATGCAATAGTATCTACATCTTCAAGTGCAACATCATTTGCATCCTCATCAGCTGTTGCACCTTCATCCGTCAGTTCATCAACCAACCCATCATCAACTGGGAGCAACGCGCCTTCGACAGAGCAAACCCAAAATACTAGCTCGAAAACCGGTTTTGACAGCACAGGCGCCAGGGCCGGGATCGCTGTGGGGATTGCTGTCTTCGTACTCATGATCGGTTATCTCCTCTTCTACAGCCTACGACATCGCCGTTGGAGTCGCAAAGCTACACTGGAAGTCGACAGTAATGAAGCCAAGAGCAAGGAACCTATGATGGGAGCTCAGGAACCCGAGGCCAACGAGTTGGCTGGCTCTGCGTTGCCGCATGAGTTAGCTGATGCGGCGGGAGGGAATCTAAAGCCTGTTTATGAGTTGGGATCGGATGTGAGGTAACGTGTGGCTGAATGATGCTTAGTTGCTGTGAAATTTCATGGGTTCTTAATGTTGGGTAGGCCTTGATTTCTTGGGTTTTGATATAATGCACAGTATGCTTTATGGCTGAAGGGTTTGTAGGTTGTAGTCGTGTGTTTAATGAGTTTTATTCCGAGCGTCTAGGGACTGCCTTTAATATACCATTACTCTCTAAGGTTTTTACTTTGACTCGATATCTTATCAAGAATGAGGGCCCAGTAGAGCATCGAGTGACTTCACCAGAGCGAATCATCAAACAAGAGTTCAAATCACTACATCTTCCTGAGACTTGAGATGTTGGGAATCTTTATTTAAAATCCTATTTTTCTTCATATACTATACTGTATCTGAAGACTTTTGTAGTTGCTGTTCATGAATTTCCTTTGGGCTGGCGGGAAGTGAGATTTTGAGGCGATATTCCAGCGAATATACAGTTGTGTATTAGAAACGCAGGTTAGTTTAGAAGTACATAGTGAAGGACTTTCTGGGGCATAGTAGAGGCCTATAACTCTTACACATCTCCATTAGCGGTCTATTTTCAGTTATAGTCGTTTACTTTTTTTTTTCAGGTTGATTGCAGCCATGGCAATTTATTCTTGAAAATGATAATCTTTGAGTTCAAGATTGGTAATAAAGAAATAGAAAGTTTCATAACTTATATGAATGAATATAGTTTTTTTATTGGGATTATTTTTTTAGGTTTTCGAGATTTTTGGGGCTAAGAAAGTAAGCCTCGAGAAGTCGTTGAGCCATTATTACGGCAAGATTGACATTCGGAACGAAGATTATTCTCTTGAGTTTTTGTTTTTATGGGGGATTTAGTACATTCTTTCAGGAGCCTTTGTATTTCCTCGAATACATAGAGACGGAGAATCTTAGGACTAGCGTTTATGACAAGGCGCCCAGCAACCAGGCTTGAACTCTGTTGTAAAACAATCTTTTCGAATAAGTGTCGACGTCATCCTTGCTTTATCTCGACTTTCAGTTATCAAGTCTGAATCTATGACTTCAGGTCGTTCAGCTAGAAAATTCTTCTAATGATATGTATCGTCGAACCCTTCGGACGATTTGCTCTCGAAGCCGTCGGGCGAAAGAGTTATCCTCATCGGGCCAAGGACTCTGTGAATAGGAAGTCGTGTCTTCGGAACTAGAATCCATGTGGAATACATAGGATGTAGAGAAGCGACGATAGCGTAAATTTGAGCGGTGCTGGCTGCGGTACCTACGGTTTCTCGACAATGATAATGAGGAGCGGGCAAATAGCAATCCGTTAGATAAATAGCCCAGCGGATGGGATAGTGAGATTGAACCAGGTGGGACTTCTAATGAATAAGGAGGAGGAGCATCGTGAGGTGGTGAGGCGATGGTCCCTTGAGACGACGAGGACGGTGATAGGAACTGGAACGCCGAAGGCTCATGAGATTCCGGCACACCCGTAGGATTTTCTGTAGTGCGGGCGCCTTGCCTGCCTAAAATTCGAATGTGTTTTAAGCATTTATCATGTATAGCATTGAATTTCTCTTTGATGGCTTTAATTGTTGGCTGCAACATAGTTACAGAATGACAAAGACCTTGACTTAAAATTTGCTTTAGAATTGGATGGCTGCTTGATTTATCTTTATTGTTTCGTTGTTAAAATTACTCGAAATAGGTCTTGTCTGTGGAAGAAATATTGAAAAATAGATTTGTGCGCCGAGATGCCCTTCATCCCAACATCATCCTGCACTTTCCGTATATCAATCGTCTATAGTTATGCTGGATGGGCTTAGTGCTAAGGCTAGCCCTACTTACCTAATTGGGTTGGTATAAGCTAGCGTGGCCCTATATAACTGGTAGGTATTTACCCTGTGGTTCTCTGGCTGCTAGCTAGCTCTATACTTGACATAATACAATCGCATCCACTTACCATAGCTTCCGCCTCTAGAGTCCAGGAGCCTTTTAACAGCCTTTTAAATTTCCTTGACATTGTCTATATCCAGTCTACGGCAAATCTTTAATCTTGTTAAATCAAATCTATTTGCACATATGCTAAAGCTACCGCGCGCATGAAATCCAGCCACTTTGCTTACTTTTGCTTTATCTTACTCTTACCTATTCTTGGCAGCCTTGACGGTGCGCACTCTACCGCCTTACCTCACTTGAACATGATGCTGGCCGGAGGCGAGTAGGCTTCCTCCCGTAGGTAGACTCTACTTACAGACTTTTGAATACTCGGAATGAACAAATAGAATTATGGTTCATATGATCAAAGTATATGGAAAGTGGAAAGTGCAACCCGCACGAATCCAATGCTCATAGACTGAATGTCGGTGTTTTGTCGGTTCATCAGCTAAACGATAATATCATTTATCTTCAATGTATCAGATACCTAGTCTAAAGAAGTCAGGTTTATCCAAAGCTTTCGCTTACATTGTAGGGTCGATATACTGAAATTACTACGTCACCTTCAAAATATCACTCTTCCTCTACTGTGAGACCCTTCCCATCTACCCAGCCCTTCGGCCTCCACAACATCACACCTCCCATATTCCTCTCTTCCTCGACAAGAACCAACACAAACCTCCCTAACAACTCAAACCCAACTTTGGTATACATTGGCTCTCCTAGAGGGGTTGATTCCAGTCCAATACACACTTTTTCCTCCTCCGCCCTTCTAATAACCTCTCTCATTAACATCTTTCCAATCCCCTGTCTCTGATACGCCGGCTCTATAGTCACGCCTAGGGCATGCCACCTATTCCGCCTCTCCGGAAATCTAGCCGGGTCCCAATACAAATCCTTCTGGGCCTTGGTTTCCTCGCTGAAGATCTTCACAGCCGCCGGGGAAGCGGATTTATTCCCGCCCAGAACCACATTCCAAAACACCACCACGAGCCAGAGCAGCCAGCTCAGGATCCACAGCCAGATACTCTGTCTGCTAGCGATCTGCCGCTTTGCACCTGCATCCTCGCCCAGTCGTGAAAATATGGCGTAGCCAACGATTTTTTCTTCCTCGTGAAGTCTCCCGTGCTGTTGCCCCGGAATACTGGCTATGAAGACGAGGTTCCGGGGGTTGAGGAAATTTGTTAGGTATTTCTGTTGGGTGTTGCGGATGAAGCATTTTGGATGCTGGGACTGGTGGGGGTAGATAAATCTTCTGAGACTGGTGCCTGCGTAGACGCGGGAATTGATGCGGGCGATTTCAAAACAGTCGGAGAGGGTGCCGGAGCGGAGTCTGATGGGTGATACTGGGTGGGAGGGGGAGTTGTAGTCCTGGAGGTGGTTGATAGGAGCCATGGTGAAGAGTTTGGTGGAGTTGTTTTGTGATTGGGGTGTAGGGTTGTAATAGCGCAATCGGGGTTTGTTGTGTTCACTGTTTCTCCTTTCTGTCTGTGTTTGATGGTTGTTTAATCCCGGACGAAAATTAGGACCAAAGGGAATATGAGCTCGCGGATGGAACTACAAGAGAGGAATTGTTGTTATATACATTTAAATATGAAAGCTATATCACCCAAAGAAGTATCGATTGCACTTAACCTTCTAACTTGAAGTCGATTATTTCCGGGTCGTCTGATCCCTTGTCCTTTCACGCCCTTATCTTGAGCCCTTGCCTTTGCTTTAACCCTGCATATGTAAGAAACTTAGATAAGCGGTATTACTGGTGCCAACCCTTGCTATTTCAGTTTCTGTATAAATTTTGCGATATTTAACACTCGAAACCCCGCCAGAAAAATAAGCGCTCAGCTCAATAATTGATTATGGGAGAAAAGAAAAAGTAGGACAAAAGCGGTGGATAATATAGGTCAAGCCCAAAATATAGGCTTCAAACATTGAGTGACTAGTCAACGTTTCGAAGTTCCAAGATGTACCGGCATAATACTGAGCGCGCAAAAATATGTTTGATTTATATCAAAAGCTCAACGATTAGATGCAGTTATATTCTCAATCGATGTAACAAATAAGATAGATTAGAGGCATAGGGTTCAGTACAGAGCATGAAATCTAGATTTTATCAAGACATTGGAAGAAAGGAATAGAACAACAACTAGGCATTTTTATGACTTAACGACTGCGACTACGAGTGCGTATTAAGTAAGATGTAAGACCTTGTTTTCATCCTTTTGAGTTTGCCAGGTCTTAAACCTGTTAAGCTATTGAGAGAGAGGAAAGGACAGAAAAGCTGTTGATTTGAACATCATGTTGTTATCATTTTATAATAAACCCTGATAATAGGCTAGGGTATATCTAAATCAGTTACATTGAAAATCGAGGCCATAATCCACCATGATTGGTTCCCCCTGAAATAAGATTGAAACACGCGAACGCAACCACTTTACGCGAACGCGTTTTCGCGACGCGTCCGACCGAACGTTCTCAATATCCCCTCATTCGTCTTCCCCCTTTCTTTCTACACATTCGACAACCCAAGAGAACAACAAAATGTCTTCCCCATCCCACCGCCGACAGCGTAGTTCCCGAAATACCCCGGGGCGCTCTTCACAGCGAAACTCCCAGTTACCCAGCAGTCATCCTGACCCTGCGGCTGCTCAGCTACAAAATGAGGCAGCTGGATCTCAAGCATATGGCACTCCACGTCGGGCGCTTGCATTCTCCTCCCCTATGAATTTTCGGTCCTCGCCCGCAGATTTGGCTAGAGAAAACCGAGATGTCAGCTCTCCGCTCAGACAGATGACCAATACCCAGTCCACAGAAGATGGACAACGTACTCCTCGAGCAAGTAGGAATGGAGCCATTGGCGGTAAGTTGAACCAGATGCATCTTAAGATACACGCTCATCTCCTCTAGATTCCTCACCAATTAGATATGAACCCAGCTCTAGCCCCAATCGCAACAGAAGAACCGATCCAATTCCCAGTGATAGTAGCGGCCTATTCGTTCGATCGTCGCGGTCTTTGGGACCTGGCTCTGCCATCAACAATTCCAGAAGAGGAGATATCAATTCGGAAAATCTCAATACCCCTCATGCTCGCAGACGTATTTTCATGGATGAGAGTGGACGAGTCGTCCGAGAAATTCCCCCTGAAGATTCAGAGGGACCATCCTTTTCGAACATTGACCCGACCACATCCGATGCCCAGGCAATGGGCGGAAATTCTACAATGTGTATTTGGGGTACAAATGTATCTATCAACGATACATTGTCAGTTTTCAAGGAATTCCTTAGGAATTACACCAAGAAATATCGTATGTGGGGTGAGGGCATGTCCGAAGAGGAAACTCAAGCAGACGAGGATTCAAATACCAAAGAATACATGCAGATGATGGAGAATATGTTGACTCTGGGTATTACGAGTCTCAACCTTGATTTCCGTAATCTCAAGGCATATCCCCCAACCAAGAAACTCTGGCAACAAGCACAGGATTATCCTCAAGATATTGTCACTCTTATGGATCAGGGAATCAAGGATGTTATGTACGAACTTGCCGAAGCGGAGATGACCAAGCAGAGACAATCTCAGAGTTCGGCTGGACAAGCAACTCAACGAAGCAGGGCGTTAAGTTCTGAACCCGGAATCCCAAGCTCTGATCGGAGTGAACCAGACGTTCAGCCTCAGAGAGGTGAAGAATCCAACGAGGTCGATCTTTGCCAGGAAGTTCAGAAGAGATCATACCGAGTACGACCATTTGGGCTTGATTCAACTATCAATATGAGAGATCTGAATCCTTCTGGTGTGTCCTGCTCTAATTCCTACAAACACTTGACTAACTTAGCCTAGATGTCGATAAAATTGTAGCTATCAAAGGTCTTGTCATCCGCACCACGCCTATCATTCCTGACATGAAAGATGCTTTCTTCCGATGTCAAATCTGCAATCATACCGTCAAGGTCGATATCGACCGTGGCAAGATCGCCGAGCCTACCGAGTGTCCTCGACCTGTTTGCAAAACAGCCAATTCCATGCAGATCGTTCATAATCGATCCGGTTTCATGGACAAACAAGTCATCAAACTCCAAGAGACACCCGACTCCGTTCCTGCGGGTCAGACGCCTCATTCCGTTTCTATGTGTGCTTATGATGAATTGGTTGATCTTTGCAAAGCTGGTGATAGAGTTGAGATCACTGGCATCTTTAAAGCTAGTCCTGTTCGAGTCAACCCTCGTCAACGTACTCTCAAGAGCATCTACAAGACCTACATTGATGTCCTTCATATTCAAAAGGTTGATAAGAAGCGAATGGGAATTGATGTCTCGACCGTTGAACAGGATATTTCCGAACAACTTGCGGGAAACATCGAAGAAACAAGAAAGATTACAGAGGAAGAGGAGGAGAAGATCAAGGAGACAGCTGCTAGACCTGATATTTATGAGCTCTTATCTCGATCTCTAGCACCAAGCATCTTCGAGATGGATGATGTCAAGAAAGGCATTCTATTGCAATTGTTTGGGGGTACAAATAAGTCTTTTGAAAAAGGAGGAAGTCCCAAGTACAGAGGAGATATTAACGTTCTACTCTGCGGTGATCCCTCGACAGCGAAATCGCAGCTCTTGCAGTATGTCCACAAGATCGCCCCTCGAGGTGTATATACCAGCGGCAAAGGATCCTCTGCTGTTGGTCTCACAGCATATGTGACTCGAGATCCTGAGACGCGTCAACTTGTTCTTGAATCTGGCGCTCTTGTCCTTTCCGATGGAGGTGTTTGTTGCATCGATGAATTTGACAAGATGTCAGATGCGACTCGATCAGTCCTGCACGAAGTTATGGAGCAACAAACAGTATCCATTGCGAAAGCAGGTATTATCACGACTTTAAATGCCAGAACCAGTATTCTTGCGTCTGCAAATCCTATTGGAAGCAAATACAATCCAAGTCTACCTGTTCCACAGAATATTGACCTTCCACCAACGCTGTTGTCAAGGTTCGATCTCGTCTATTTGATACTGGATAGAATCGATGAGACCAGTGACCGAAGACTGGCCCGACATTTACTCAGTATGTATCTGGATGACAAGCCTCAAAGTGCATCTGGAGGAATGGAGATTCTAGTATGTTACTATTTATTTATGCATGACAACCAACTAACCAACGTAGCCAATTGAATTCCTCACCTCATACGTCTCGTATGCTCGCACCAAATGCCAACCAAAAATCAGCTCCGAAGCCTCGAAGGAACTTGTAAATTCCTATGTTGAAATGCGCAAACTTGGAGAAGATGTACGAGCGGCAGAACGCCGCATCACAGCCACAACACGACAACTAGAATCCATGATCCGGCTTTCAGAAGCCCACGCAAAAATGCGTCTTTCAGAAATCGTTACACGTGACGATGTAATCGAAGCTGTGCGATTGATCAAATCGGCTCTCAAGCAAGCAGCTACAGATGCTCGAACTGGACTGATTGATATGAGTCTATTGACTGAAGGGACGAGCGCAAGCGAGAGAAGACGGCGAGCAGATTTAAAGAATTCGGTACTGAGTTTACTGGATGATATGACGAGACAGGGTCAGGCGGCTAGATATAGTGAGGTTATGAGACGGATGGGAGAACAAAGTAGTATTCAGGTCGATGGGGCAGAGTTTGCAGAGGCGATTCGGATGTTAGAACAGGAAGGTGGGATAATGGTTGTTGGAGAGGGGGCGAGGAGGAGTATTAGGAGGGTTACAGGGCAGGTTTAGTGATGTTATGAATGTGTGGAAGGGGTTGAGAGTTTGGCGTTTTATATGTATGAATTGTTTGAGTGGGTGGTTAATGATAGATATACTGGGATTACGAATATAACCATGAGGAATGTACGCGCGTTAATTTCTGGACTCGATGTCTGAGCGCTGAGAGAGTGTTCAGACCAAAATTATGTTTTGATAAAAGGATCCGTATTTAAGAGTACTCCTGGATTCGTACCTTATTATTTGTGCTGATCTTTAAGTATACACTAAATCTGGGATGTGGACGCGGTAGCTGTGAAAGGTTAGCACGTGTTTATACCCGATTGGACAATTGCTCTAGCTTTCTCTGTCGGCATATGATTTGCTAATTTGGAAGCTCGCTAGGTTGGTGGGGAGCTTTGATCGACTTCACACCTTCAAAGCTTGATACACGATACCAACCTCAGCAATCTCAATCGCACAGATATGGAGAATACTCGATGCTAATTGTCCACGATCTCAACGCGAAGACACTAACCTGGCAGAAGCAAACGAGCGGCGCGCTTGGCCACTACAATTTCAAACCTGGCGTCATAATTATGAAGTTCGGCGAGCAGCTCCGCATGAGCGTGATCAGTGAATATCGCTGGTATTATATCGCATACGATGAGTTAAAACAGCAGTTGAAAACCGAATGGGTTACCCGACCATCGAAAGAGAATCCCCGGGGACAGAGGAAGGAATGGACAGAGGAGGATGAGGGGAAGTTTATTGGGAGAATGGAACAGGAGTTGGATAAGGTATATTCCAAGCAAAAACTCAAGGCAGATGAGATTGCGAGGAGGATTGCAAATGCGGAACAAGAAGTTAATGAGGTGGTGAAGAGTATGGCGCAGAGAGGGCCGGCAGGGAGTGAAGGTCAAAATGATGGTCCGACTGAAGAGGAATTCATGTTGCTAGAAGAGGATTTGAGTGATATTATTGCGGATGTCCATGATTTGGCCAAGTTTGTGCAGCTGAATTATACTGGGTTTCAGAAAATCATCAAGAAGCATGATGTGAGTTTCATTGAGGGGCATAAGGCGATAGAGCTGATAAAGTCAGAAACAAACGAAATGGGTACTTAAACCCGTGTTTGCCACAAGATTAAAGGTCAAGCCTTTCTTTGAGGCTAATTATGATGCCAATATTGTTAAGCTATCGAAGCTATACGACGTTGTTCGGACACGGGGAAACCCTGTTCAAGGCGACAGCGCTGCAGGCGGATCTCAAGCGAGCTTCGTTCGACAGACAACTAAGTATTGGGTGCATCCCGATAATGTTACTGAATTAAAGCTCATAATTTTAAAGGTTAGACTCCCCGCTTTTTTCCCTTCATCGACTAACATTTTACAGCATCTTCCGGTTCTTGTCTACAATGCAAGCAAGGAATTCGATATCCAAGATTCTGCGATTACATCTATCTACTATGACAACCCGGATACATGGGAACTATATGAGGGTCGGCTGAAAAAAACTGAAGGCGCGGAAGCGATTCGTCTTAGATGGTATGGTGGGATGCAGACAGAACAAATTTTTGTAGAGAGAAAGACCCACCGTGAGGACTGGACTGGAGAGAAGTCTGTCAAGGCTCGATTCAGTATGAAGGAGAAGAATGTTAATGCTTACATGAAAGGGGAATTCCTACCCGCAGCGATCTTCGAAAAGGACCGAAGAAATCCTAAGAAAGTCCAGAAAACCGTCGATGAAAATGAAAGACTTGCAAGAGAAATTCAATACTCGGTATTGAAGAAGGGATACAAACCAGTTTGCCGCTCATTTTATAATCGTACCGCCTTCCAATTGCCTGCCGACGCTCGCGTTCGTATCTCTCTCGATACTGAACTGACGATGGTTAGAGAAGACAATTTGGATGGGAAGCAGAGATCTGGTGATAATTGGCGGCGAATGGACATTGGTATCGACTGGCCATTCAAACAACTGCCCCCAGAAGACGTTGAACGATTTCCATATGCCGTTCTCGAGGTTAAGCTTCAAACTCAACATGGTCAAGAGCCGCCTGAGTGGGTTCGTGAACTCATCGCTAGTCATCTCGTGGAAGCTGTTCCTAAGTTCTCTAAATTTATCCATGGAACCGCAACTCTCTTCCCCGATCGTATCAATCTTCTTCCGTTCTGGATGCCACAAATGGATACCGATATTCGCAAACCTGTTACACAACATGTCGGTATTCACAGACCAGGGTATTCGGCCAATACGTCTACTAGTGATGATGATGATGACGATGATGATTCTGATGATGAGAATTACATCTATCCAGATGCAGCTCCAGTCAATGGATCTGACGAAAATATTGAACGACTACGTCAGGCACGCGAAACCTTAGAAGATCGCGATCTAGATAATCGAGCAGCGGGAAACAACCTCGACATAGAAGAACAAATTGCAGCTATGCCTCTTAATGAAGCATATCCCCTCTACGATTCCGACGACGAAGATGATGAAAATGACGCTCTTGGAGAAGCGCGACGAATTGGCGGCTGGACTCATTATTCTAAACTGCTGAAAAAATATGCTAGAATAGGAGGTCAGCGTTTAAGTCACACATTGAAAAACATGGTCCGACCATCAACTATACCCGCAAACGGAGTAGTTGCGCCTCTAGATCCAGCTCACGTGGAAAACAAGAAATTTAAAGCGCCGAATGGGAAGAAAATCCATGTTCCCGTGCGTGTAGAACCGAAGGTGTATTTCGCGGCTGAGCGGACATTTCTCTCCTGGGTATTTCCCCCCTTCTCCCCACCCTACTTCCACTTAATTAACACTCCCCAGCTTGAATTCTCCATTTACATTGGCACCATTGCCGCCACGCTGCTGAATTTCGGGTCCAAACCCACAGCACTCTCCTTCGTAGCTGCCGGCGCCTTCAATGTCGTGGCTATTATAGCGTTGGCGTATAGCGTAGGTATTTATCTGTGGAGAAGCAAATGTATCAGGGAGAGGAGGGCCATCAAATATCATGATAAATGGGGGCCAAGCGTGCTGTGTGCGGCGCTTTTTCTTGCTATTCTTATGAATGCGGGGTTTGAGGGTAGGGCGAAAGGGGTGTTGTGATGTTTTGAGATGTGAGGGGAAAATGACGGGCGGATTTGAAATTAGCAGAATCCGCCATTGTGTGTGTCTGTTGTATATGGGATATTATGTATACTGAAGTCGATCCGTTTTGGTTGTAGTTTAGGTAAATATAGGGAGATGAGCGGACGCAAAAGGGAATTGGACCGCAAACTTATTTTGTCTAGATCTATTCACTCTTATAAATTTTTCCTCTTCTATTTTATTTACTTCCTAATCCATAACTCCAGATAATCTAATCTAGTCTCTTCTGTCCTCAATCAAGCAACAGCGCCCAACTCCTCCCCCCAAACCTCCACAAACCTCCTCGCAGCCTCCTCCCCCACCTTCCGATACCCCGCCACGGTAAAATGCACCCCGTCGTCCCAGAACTCACTCACATCTCTCGCACTCATGGTATGATACGGCATCACATTCCTCAGATCGAAGACCTCGACCTGCTCTCTTCTCCCCAGCTCGAGCTTGATGTGACTGTTAATTTCATCCCTTGCGACGTTTACCTGTGCAACTTTTCCCTGTGCAGCTTTGGCCCGGCATTCAGGGATCGTAAAGAGTAAGACTTTGCAGCCATGGGCAAGCGGGATGTCTAGAAGGGTGTGCAAAGCGGCTATTATATTCGCCGTTGTCTTTCCCCAGTCGAGATCATTGGTGCCGCCTAGAAACAGCACATGTGTGTAAGGCTCGTCCGGGTCCGCTTGCGAGAACCGTTTTTCCATGCGCCGTAAGAATCGCCCAGGCGGCACCACTAGATCGCCGGATAGGCCGTCGGTGTAGACGGTGATTTTGCGGTCGGGAAAACATGCTGTCAGGTGTTGGAATAGGGTTCTGGAGTATGGTGTCATGAGGGTTCCGTAGCGGGAGTAGCCTTCTGTTAGGGAGTCGCCGAAACAGAGGATTCGGAGGGGTGAGTTAGGCGCAGGTGCGGTGCTGGTAGAGTAGATAGGGGTTATGGGCGTGTTAGTATTGAGGGGGGTTACTGGGTTGGAGAGGGACATTTTTCCACCTTGCTTGTGTTTGAGGCGAGGAAATAATGCGGAGGGGAGGCTCTGTGGAGAAGTCTTCTAGGCGGGCGACAGTGGGAGTCGATACGCAAAGGAGAAAATGACGGGCGTGAGGGTTGTAGAAGCACCTTTGGATGATCGATGGAGGAGTGGAACGTGGAGAAGAGTTGTGTTGGATGGTTGGAGAAGAGTTGTGTTGGATGGTTGGAGAAGACAAGCGTAGGCAGCTGTTTTGTAACAAAAAAAAGATCAGATAGGTCTAGCCCGGTTGGCAACTGGGGTTGCTAGATAATAATTAATTATACATTAATTAATTGACTTGATTGATAATATATAAGTGAATCTATTTTTATACAATAAAGCAGAGTCGCGGTGTTGGGTTTCGTCGCTGTTTTACGCCGCCTCAACCCCGCGCTGAGGGGATTAGTATGATCACGTGGTCGGAGCACTCTTCGCGGGGCCATACAGTCTCGAACAAGGAATTCGACGACTATGGCTCGTATTTCTGGAGGCAGGGGAAGGAGGCGAGAGATGTCTACTGAGAGCCTCCTTACAATCTAGTCTTTTTGTCGCCGCGTGAGTTGACATGGAGGGTTATAGGTATACTCCGACGCAGAGAGAAGCGCTTCCGTGGGAAAGTTGTGCGTCATATGCCATTACTGCGATTGCACGCCTTGTAATTCTGCCTTAAGGATCCTGTTTTGAACCCGACTCGAACCAAGGTAGCAATAGCTGTTGGTATTCCAATTAATTCACGATGCTCGATCCCCTAACTTGCCTAAGCCTGGCGAGCGCTATAGTCCAACTTTATCGATTTTGGATGGATACTCATCACTGAGGCTTGTGGATCCTTCTAGGCCGCTTTGGACCTTTCAAAGGCCTGTGTTATGGTATGGAGTGTTACGTAGAGAATCCAATATATTTGATTGTCAAAAGGCAGGTGGGTGTGCATTTGTGACAACATTCCTGCTTTGGGAAAGTTTCAATAGTTTGTATTACTGCTTGTACTTGTATCTAGAATTAGTCACAATGAGTCGAAATGACTCATCTTCCCGTATAAAGTCCCTTTTCAGACAGGCACATCAATTCAACCAATTCGCCACCAATCAAACCGCTTTCTCTCTCTCTCTATGCAGGGCTTCAAGCTTCAGGGGGTCTCGCTTAGCTTACAAGAGTCCCTTGCGCCCCCCTTTTGCTTATTCTTTAGCTTCATTTATCGGCATTTTACCAAAGCGGCGGTTTGTAGTTGATTCCGCAATTTATATTTGAAATTGTCGCTATTTATTCTTTAGTTTTTCTAGCTGGCGGAATCTGATGCAAATATCGAATTAACTTTACAGAAGACAGACAGATATCGGGCTTGCTGTGATTCTCACACGCATGAAGAGCTTCTCGTCTTTACCTACTGGCGCTATATCGATCTTGTAAACCTTTCCATGGACTCGTCTTTCTCAGACCACACGGTCTTGATCCCGGGCCCATCTTTCCACGTTGATCTCTCTGCCCTAGATGCTCGACACCCCGTCCACTACGGTCAGCGGCTGCTTATCTTTCGCTGTACTTCCTCCACACAACGAGACGCTCAACTCGCCGCCTTCAAGACCGCCGTACAAGCTCTGGTTTCGCGATGTCCCATCTTAGGTGGCATCGTTATTCCCTTATTGACAGACGAAGTCAAAGATGACCAGGAAGACTGGCGCACGATCGTGCCCGATGGGGGCATCGAGTTGATCGTGAAAGATCTACGGACGTCAATGCCCACTTTCGAGGAGCTTGAAGCTGCTGATTTTCCAGCTCTTAAGTTTCCTTATGATTTACTCGTGCCTGTCCCTCGGGGCCTGGGCAATGATCGGCCGTTCGCGGCTTGTAAGATGCAGTTCAGTGCTATCGAAGGCGGGACCATCCTTACCTTTGCTATGTCGCATAGCGTGGCCGATGGCGGGGGACTGAATGAGTTGATGCGTGTACTAAGTGAGGAGACAAGACTTGCACAGGAGCCTTCGAGTGAAGGTGGTACGGCAAACACTACTATTATAGGTCTGGATCGGAGTGCGTTGCAAAATATCACAAGTGAAATACCATTCAAGATAGAGGATCATCCAGCCTATATATCAAAAACATCTAATGCACCACCGCACCCAGAAGTCCCGACCAATTCCCTAAAAGCTACATCACCAGAAATCCCAATCACTCTTCGTATCTCGGCTGCTGGCCTGGCTCAACTCAAGGCAGATGCAACACTGCCGGACGCACCAATGATTTCAACTCACGATGCATTAAGTGCTCTTCTCTGGCGTACCGTGCTTCTCATACGCCGCCGCCGCTCCCCTATAGCACAGAGCCTTCCCCCTTCCACCACCAGCAGCATATTCATGCCCTCCGACGTGCGACGCCACCTGAACCTCCCAGAATCATACATAGGCAATGTCGTGTATCAACTAACCGCGACCCTCAACTTCGGCACGCTGCTATCTCCCTCCGGCGTGCAGCACGGCGCCAACGCCATCCGCCGAGCCATCACATCCGTGAAACCAGAACTCGTAGCGAGCCTCATGGTACAGCTAAAGCACCGCTGGGTGGAGTGGGGATTTGTGGCCGCGTATTCTACGACGGGGCTGGCGATGGGCACGAGTTGGACGAGTGGCGTGCTGTATGGCGCGGATTGGGGGCAGGCTTTTGGGCCTTTGGTTAGGTATAGGTATCCGGCTGGGCCGGGCAATTGGATCATGCCGAAGTTGCCTGATGGGAGTGCGGAGGTGGTGGTGGGGGTTATGCCCAGTGAGATGGAGATTTTGAAGGGGGAAGAAGGTTTTGAGAAGTATTTGGGGATGCGGTAGCTGGGATGTAGATTTGTGGATAATAGAGTGAGGGGGATTGGTGTGAAAGGGCTTTTAGAGGACTTCAAATCGCATGGAGTATGCATTAGCGGTGGAACCTTAAGACTTATTTATTATATGGAGGATAACCTATCTAATAGATGTTACTCAATAGGAAGTTGGCTTACATATTGAATCCTTTTATATATAGTCCTGATGCCTATGAACATATAGAATGTTTCCTCGATAGTAATACATGGATTTTTAATTTGCAGTTTTTAATTTGAAGTTTTTATTGTATTGAGGCAGCTGGTGCAGTATCCAAGGTGTCTTAGTCAGCACTCGCATTGGTGCTGGTGGTGGCGCACTCAACATTTCAACATCACCTTCCTTAACATCTGTACATGTTGTCTATACTCAAAGGAACTCCCATCTCAATATATTAAGTACAATGTCTGAGCACCGCAGTGCTCAGGATCCCTTTGCTCCAGTCATCTTCAGTCTATACAAAGTCAGTCCAGATGTTCGAATCACTGTTTTTGGGAAAGAGTTCCATGTGCACTCTCTTGTTTTAAGGGTGCATTCGGAGTTTTTTGGCAGGTTCTTGATATGCCAAGATCAGAAACAGGGGACCGATAATGGCAATTCGTCATTCAAATATGAGTATGTTGCTGTTGATGATGGTGATGGATATTGGGGGCTGCAGCCACAAACGGTAAGGAGAAGTCCTGTCCGGTTTTTCGGGTCTACTTGAGTTCGTTCTGGGAGCATGTGGTTGAAAATGATATTGAGTACTGACATTGAGAGCATAGACTGAGACGCAAAGTTCCAACAGTGCGACAATACCTGATGGAGACGCTCAGTCTAAAGCAATTAGAGGCATTCATAATCTGCTCAAGGCCTTTTACTCAGTCCCAAATTCGGTTATTAATATCAGAGACTTGAAAGAATTGGCTCATCTGGCAGACTATTACCTTGCTCAACCTATCGTTCTTATGTATGTCAACGGACATATTTTGAATCTACTCGATATAATTCCGAAATGGCCCCTTGATTTCATGCGGGTTGGGATCTATCTTAGATCACCGTTTCTATTCAAAGAGGCATTCGTCCATATTGTTGGGAAGTGGGGTCTCGGAGGCCCAGACAGGGAAGCCATTAAAAAGGAACTTGACATTACGTTGCTTCACCTAGTCGAAAGATATCATGGTTATAACGCCCAGAAGTTGGCTGACGCAAACATGTTCTTATTGCTTCGAACGAGTCGGCTAGCAAAAAGCCCATCGCTTCAGAATTTCCTTGCAGCTGTTCCCGTTGGATCTAGGACTCTAAATCGTAATCATTACTGCGAGCTCTATCGTAACGAGTATCTGTCCGCGAGTACATATCCACGACCAAAAGACCCTGCTATGGCCAACAGTCTTAGTGAAATCCAGGCTGCCCTAACCCCAATACTAAAGAGTTATCTATACTTAGACAGAAACCGCGTCCAAGTTGACACGGAGGATTACAATTACTTTCTTTGTACGAACCTAGCCGACCAGGATATACCATGGCTTAATTCTCAAGCTGAATAGCTTGAGTCCTATGTTTAGTTTGTCTCTTTGCTTGAAGTTTTAGTTATCGTTGTCAGGGGGCCGTAGACTCATGGGGCCGTCACGGGACCCGCATGGGTGTATTCTGGTTGAGGACTAGTATGATAGTGCACGGATCTGGGAACAGGGATAATATAAGGGCCGTAGGGTCCCCGAAGGGGCTCCTTAGCTTTTAGTCTTGTTTTAGGAATACATATTGTTGCTTCTTCACTCTATTATATCTCGCACCTTACAATCGTTATCTAAAGTTCGCTATTGATATATTATTGTATTTGCAAAATTGTCTATAATCTAATAAGTAGTGGCCCATCATTTTAAATTATTCTAAATTTTGTCATCGGATATTTTACACCATTATGCACTTGGGACCTGGATTGTTAGAATATTTTATTTTTAGAATATAAAATATATGTTAACAAATAAACAAAAATATGTCTGCAAAAAATATTGTGGGTATATATATAATTAATATGGATGGACTTTGGTTCATGGAAATATAATAAGTCGATATTAGGGCATAAGTGGAAATAGCCCCACTTTTTGCCCCTTTGGGCTCCAAAAGTAAATATGGAAGATTAGTAAGAAATAGCTAATAAATCAATAGGATTTATCAAAAAGCATATTTTTGGATATATAAAAAATTCTTTTTTCTTTCTTACCCAAATTACAAATGCATTTAGACTCTCATCTGATCACGACGAATCTATCCCCCAAATTCATAGGAGCTAAAGCCTCCTAACCTTACTTCTATTCTAAAAAAAATCCTTTCTTTTTTTGAATTTCTGGCAAGTTGGCATCGTCGATAGAGTCTAGCCGCTCAAAAGCGCAAGTTACTCGTGTCTTCAACTAGATACAAAGCCTTAATGACGGTACCTCGCCAGAAAAGAGTAAACTACTAATTAAGAAAAAGCTCGCAAGCCTTCAATACGAGCAATTGCTTCTTCGAATAACTATGGATCAGTTGCTGCAAAATTATTTCGACGACAAACTCCGGTAGGTTCAAAGGCGTAGTATAGAATTAAACTGTAGGCTAACTAGTTAAATTTGACTATATACCAAAAGATAGCGAATTCGTAATTCGTATACTAGGGCCTATATACAAGCGTATAGGTAAACGAATAAATCGAGTAATTTGCACACATCTGGACAACTTTATAAGAGACCCAACGAAGAAAAGAAAGAGAACTGCCCAGCTTGCCAAAAGCATTCAGGAACAAAACTCTATTAATATTAAGTTATTTGGTAACTCTTCGGCAAAGCGCGCTAAGAGAAGTCCAGACAAATCTTATAGATACGAAGCTTGCAAGTACCCTGGACTAGTTGTTAAGATATTATATTCATAAAGAAAGTTAAACTTGGTTAAGAAAGCCAAGAAATATATCCGACGAACCAAGGGTGAAATCCAAACTATGATCGGAGTAAAAATCGAATATGGAAAAATTGCTAGAGGGCGTTCTAGTTTCTTGGTATAGCATGCGAATAAAAGAGAGGTACCAGAGGCAAGCTCGCTATATACAACAGTACGTCGCTTATACGTACAGATTTATGATTATAACGAACACCAAATAGATATTCCGAGACGAGAACAGACAAACCATTCCTTCGACTGACCTAGTGCTGTCATTGAGAGATTTTGTGTGCCCGAAAATCGCAAAATCCTTTGACGACGTAACAGATACGATACTGATATCATCGGCCGAGATTTGTGAAGTTCTAGCCGAAGCGGAGAAAGTTCAGTTTGCCGCTGATGAGGCAGAAGCTACTCCACGCACGAGGAGATCTACAAGGAATCAGGGGGTGGAAATACCTAACTACAATGTATAAGGAGTTGGCTATTATCAAATTGCCCTTCTGCCTGAGAGGAGCCGGTGTGTCAGCCTGGACGGTGCAAGCCAGCGAGACATAATCACAATCAACATAAGTTAACAGCAATCCCAAAAGTCGACCCATATCCTCCACAATTCCGTCAAGGCGACACATATGTATATCAGCCATGAACACTGCGCCGCCGCTGCGCTTGGGAGCTATCGTAATCATCTCTGAGATTTCTTACTCATACGGCATAGAGATCTTCCTGTGCTGTCGTAAGGTGAATGTCTTCCTGGTCTTCGAAAGTAAATTTGGAATCTCCAGAGGCAGGGACTGCAATCCATACCCAACATTTGCCAACTACCCGTCGACCAATTATTTCTGCCCGCTTCGCGACGTTGCGGCTCTTGCACGGCTGCTAAGTGCACACGTCAGTCCATGGCCAACCTCCCTGCGAGGTTCGGGCTTTTTTATATTAATAATAAATCTGAAAATTTTTATTTTAATTTAATACAAAATATATTTACACAATAATAATCCTGCTGCATAGGGGTCTTGGGTCCTCAGCAAAGAGGATCTCGGGATGCCAACTCTGCAGTCCGATTGGGTGAGTTCACCGCAGGCAAAATAAAAGCATGGGACGCGACCAATCATTTTGAGCCGCCCTCACGCCCTGCTGCACTTTCGCGGCGACTTACTTCTTCACGCGCGGCTTGAAACTTCTCTTCCTCAACCTAAGTTCGGAAACACACCAGCACGCTTCTCATCATGAAAGGCGGAATTTCCAAGTCGCGAGCCCAGCGCTCTCGGCGGAACCTATCGGCCTCGAGAGAGAAGCTGCTGGACGCTATCAGAAGCAAGAACATAGGTATGTATATCGACAAGTATCCTTACCTCCGCAGACATGTTAACTCCTTAGGTAAAGAGCTTCCATCGAGCCATCTCGAGCAATCTCCAGTAAGCGTAGATCTCGCGCAAGATACGACGGTCTCGCCGTCCAGGAAACCGCGGCTTGACGCTGCCTCTGCGAATGATCCGCGAACGAACGCAGGAACAGGTAAATATTCTGTCAAGCCAACGAGACGGGGCAAATATACTAAGGTGTTAGGTACAGAACCCTTGAAGCGTAGTGCAAGGCTTCAAGCACAACAGCGCTCTGCGGGAAGTGAAGGTCCTGTTCGCATTGCATCATCAGTACCATCCCACGGACCGCAGCTCGAAGCAGGTGCTGCGAGCGAGCCGTTAGCATCGAAGCAAGCCAGATTAAATCGGCCCAATACACGACAGTTTGGAGTTGAGCACAAGGAGGTAGGGCGGGCCGTCAACGTAAGACAAGGTTCGCCAGAGGCGAAGTACCTACTAATGGCTCATATACACCGTACAGCAGCATGAGCCTCCTAAGCGTCCATACACGCCGGTCCTTGAGCCCAAGCTCGAGGGACAGGAGCAAGTCCCTCCGGCCACGCGATCGCAGGAACGGCAGATCGGCAGCGACGGCGACGACAACGAACACCAGCTAAAGCGGGCGCGGTTGACGCGGAAGAACTTGACTCACTTCAACAAGATGGTGAGGAAGAAGGGAACCAATAATGCGTCGATGTCTGCTCCCCCGGAATCCATGACCAGGTCGACAAGTACAAAGACCACCTCGACAACGACGTCTGGCTTTGCTATTAAGGCCTATGAGAATGGCATCCTCGACCCCTTCAGCTCTAAACCTCCCATAAACTACGAGAAAATCCGTGAACGATACGCTGAATCTCGCGGAACAGCTTCGCCTACCGAGTCAGCGTATGAGCACTATGTGGACACAGTTGGAATTGCCCCAAACGAAGCAACTATGGTTGTTAAAGTGAGCGAGAAGCTATTAAAGGAGTACGATGACAAGGGTTATCACCAAGCTTTCAACCAAGCGTTTACGGGCTTTCCGGGGGATGTTGGCTTCAATAACGGCCTGTCTGCTCCTTAGCCCGACTTTGTCGAAGGGCTAAGGATGCAAGAATTCCGCCCATTCCCGGTTCACAAGCATGTCAATGGGGCCGTTCTCTACAATGACAACCCTCGTTCCCTGGTCCTGCCACACCTAGCCGGGGAGTGGGAGGGACCTGGAAAGGATATGAAAAAAGCGACGTTGCAAAGCGCCTATGACGGAGCGGCTCTTGTCTACGCCCGGAACCAGGCCCTGTCACTTATCAGTAAACCTGACCCTCCCGGCCATGCAGAGGTCACAACTTTCACTACGGATGGTACCAATCTCACCCTCTATACACACTATGCTGCTCCGACGGAGGACGAGACGCTCGAATACCACCAGTATCCCATCAAGTCGACAAACCTCATAGACTCTCACCAAGGGCTCAAAGACGGCCGAAAAGGGCTTAGGAATGAACAGGACCACGCCTTTAGGCAGTCATGCGCCCTGAGGGACCAACTAAAGGAGCACTGGAAGCAGCATCGCGATGTCCTCCACCCTACCGCCGAGGAAGCTCCTCTACCCATTCCAGATGACGCTTTCGATACGACGAATGCAAACGAAGACGAAGCTGGCTACGAGATAGTCGAGCAACCATGTGAACCCACTCTACCGACTTCCTCCTAACCAGAATGTTTGTCCAACTACGGCAAAAGGTTAAGATCCATCTCTTCGGTGAACTCATCGCCATCTACAAATTCTGTGCCCAGCAGTAGTGGCCAGAAACGGAAAGCCTCGTCACAGGGATCGTCTCATGAATCATCCCGACAAAGAAGCAAGGAGAATGACTACTAGAAATTGGACCCTAAAAGTGGGCAATACTTCCCCAGATATTCGAATGGTAGGGTCACTTGGTTTTGAGGATTATAGTGATGGGAATTAGAGGCGCCTTGTTTGGGTTCCTACTACTCCAGACTGCAGAAGGAAATTTGTTTTATTTTGGTGTTATTTGTTAATGCATACCTCTATGGTCCAGAATTCAGGACCAGAGCCGGAGCCAGGCTCAAGTGCCTTTAACCTATTCCAGATTTGCAATCCCGTAAACCTTATAATATCACATGAATCTCACTAAACCTCTCTTCCGTCCAAACAAACACGTTTGTCATAGTCAAAGGGATTCAGCATTCGGACAAGTGATTGATTCTAGAACACGTAAGTTTGTTTGGCGGATGATGCTCTATCCAGTGGATCTTGCTAGGGGTTAATTTGAATGGCGAGTTGCCCATCCCAGCGCCAGGCTACTTTTGGCCCTACTGACTGGGTTGAGGAAGGTAACTCTAGTAATAGGCTACGAAGACCAAATGAACGAACCAGCACGAAATGGACTCCACCAAAAGGAAACGAGGACCTTATCGAGACCAAGTAGAAACCCTCCTGACCCTGAGCGGAGAGTCCACCAAGACGAAACAAAGCCGCCAAGACTCAACGTACAGGAAGGGAAGGGAAGGTAGGGCTTACAATAAGCTCAAGAGCATACCAAGCTGACAGTCAAACCAAGAAGGCGGTCGACCTTCTCGAGTATATTGTAGTAGTACGAGTAAGGATATTAGCCGAAGACTACTTTTATCGACTGGTATTACGATACGTACTTGCTAGAGTATACCGAGCTGACGATCAAATCAAAAAGGCGGTCGAACTTCTCGAGTATGTTATAGCAGTAGAGGAAAAGATGCTGGCCGAAGACTACCCTGACCGACTTGTATTACAATACGAGCTTGCTAGAGCATACCAAGCTGACGGTCAAATCAAGAAGGTGGTTGAACTTCTCGAGCATAACGTGCATCCCTGCGTTGCGAGACGCACCCCCGTGACGAGACAGACCATTGGTACTTCGAATTCAATTGATTATAAATTTCAGACTCCATTGAAAATTCCTGAACTTTTGGTGTCAATCTTGCTATGTGACTACTCCTGAACAGTCCAAACCCCGGCGACTCTGAAAATCACCATCGCGTCGTCGCCGTCGGCCTTGATTGCGGAGGGCATCATTTCATGAATAATTGGGACCCCCCAACCTACAGCACCACCACGAGCTCTTTGCACCTTTTAAACTCCTTTCATAGTTTGATCTGGGTTTTCGAGCCTCCCCATGATGCTATGAAGTCATTGTCACCCTTGTGGTGGGTGTGGCGCCCTGTATCATACGACGTCGCCACATGGATTGATACCTCTAATTAACGCGATCAAGAATCCTGGTAAATTACAGTCAAAACTTGAAATGTTTGTCAACCGCCACCGCCAATGTTTGTTCGTTTCTTGAGGGTCTCGAGATAACTCCAAAGCGCATGTCGATTTAAAAAGGACCGGTATCGATGTGCCATCAAAGCTCTGGAACGCGAAACCGTCAATTGGAATAGCAGCTAAAACATATATATTTACGAAATCATCAATTATTCAGCAAATTGCGAATCTGCATTAAATGCTGAGTTCCTCTTTGCTCCTCCGAACGAGAGGATCGATGCCACCTGACTGCTGCTGCACCGAATGGCCGACAGCTTAAAGCCGGAGATTGCAATTTCCAGTTCTCGATGAACGAATCCTCATACTTGTGTGTAACATCAGCGATTGGCTGGTGATAAGACGGTCTGGTGTAAGTATCGATGTATTCGTCCATGGTATATTCTGGAGCAGAACATGAGAGTAAGAGATCGTCCAAACTTCGCACTTGTCGACCAACGATCCGCTCCGCGGAACGCCTTAGCATCAACTGTAGCGGTCCACTTATTGGAAATCAAGTATGCGATTCTGATAACGCTTCTATTCCGAATATGATGGCATCCCTCCCATCCATGGCCGAGTTCTCGATCTTGCCTTCCTCTCAAACTGGACGATCTTGCCAAATGTTCTTCTACTTATCACATCCGCCATCTGTGGCATTTCTACAGCAGTATGACCCCGTGCCTGTCCTGCTACTATTGATAATATCTATAAGAAGAACCTTTCGATTTCTTCTCGATATTTGCCTATTTTTCTCCAATTTTACTTGTATAAGACTCTTTCCCGAGAGTTTCTCGTATTAGCAGCGTAAGAGTTATAGACCAGAGGAAAAGTGTTGAAAAGTGTTTGGGTCATAGTTGGGCAAATGGCAAATATTTTGCGAGTCTGCAAGATCAAGACAGCCAAAGCGACAAGATAATCGATCGTCTTAACTTTCGCTTTCTTATATTATAAATCAGAGTAGAAGCTTGCAGTAAGAAGATATATAAGAGCAATGACAGACTATATATAATAAAAGAAACAATACGATACTATTATTTATCTTATCCTAGTCAACCGAGGCACCGGATACTATATGATACTAGACGACGAGATAGCATTCGAGGCATAAGAGACTATTGGCAACTTGTCTTAATTTTGCTTATAGGGACGGCCTCGGCCTCGACCTCGAACTGCTGTATTTGATAAGAGGGGTGCTCGACTCTTGTTCTTGCTCCTATATGCTGCTTGTAAAACTCTGGCTTTAGCAGGAGATGGTATAGATCCTCTCAAGTCGGACCCGCAGACCTAAGTCGGCTATAATAGTGAAGTGGCACGTGACATAAGGCCGGCATGGCATGAGGGCATTCCTTCTTTAGAATGGGGATTCTTTTAGTTAGCTATCAGATAGAAATTACAACTACCAAACCGTCTGATTCACATGTCTTTTCTAATAGCGACGTAAACCCAACACTCGAAGTTTAGATCAAAGATTGATGATATGAAATTGTTAAGGCAAAAAAAATTTGTGACATCCATAATTGAGAATCAATGCTTTTGATCTAATCCTATATGTATACTCTTTTAATTTCCATTCCCGACGCTAGACAATGCATACACTTGATTATTCTCTAACCAACAGCCGACTTCTCTCTCTCTCCTCTTTGCTCAACACCCAAACAATACCTCCATCTTCCTCATCCCCCTCATCGGCATTAATAGCCTCCCACTCCTCCTCATCCATATTAACGCACATAAGCAGCTGAGTCACCCTCTGAAAATGGTCCCTCACGCTATACTTTCCCTTCACCACGACGCCAACAATGCCCGAAATATCTCTCTCCATACGGGTTCCGCCTAGGGCATTTATTTTGCTCTGTAAATTCCAGGCTCGTTTCTCTAGCGCCCGAGCTAGATCTTTAGCCGTCTGCTCTAGTAAGAGGTTGTATGGACCGGATGTCATGATACGGGAGATAGGTTTCATGAGCGCTTCCCAGCCGTGTTCGAAGCGGGACGTAACCAGATCGAGATAAGTATCTGGATTCTCATCGTCGTGGGAACGGGAGACGTCGGAGAGCTCGGATGAAGAGAGGCTGTAATCAGTATCACGGAAAGTGTCGGAGAGAATGGGGCGAAGTCGTGGTTTTATGACTTGAGAGAAGAGAACCCGAAGGCCTTCAGATATAAGCTCGGTGGTTTTGGAGGCAAATGTGGTATTGAGGTTAGTGAAGGTGTTGGAAACGAAAGTTGCGTCATGGGAGAAGGGGAATATTTCTTTTAACGCTGGAGGTCCACTATTGTCTTCTGAAGGAGGGGAGAGACGAGAAGAGACGATGCGAGAAATATAGTCATTTGAGACGTCGAGACTGTTTATTAGAACTATAAAGGCGATTATTTTATCTTCGGGTGGAAAAGCGCCGGATATGACGGGTTTGGGGTATGATTCATCACGCATTTTTCGTTGGATCATGCCCACGAAGTCGGAGCCTAGAACGCGGCTTATGGTCGGTATTACGGAGCCGATTATATCTCGTTGAGAGGTTGAAATAGAGCGCTGTAGAACTGTATTTACAATATACATTACATCGTCGACGGCGGATATGATATATGGAGGATTGCCATCTATGGGTTTGGAGAGGGAGAGGCCGGTAGGTAATTCGTCTAATTGGAAAGCCTTTTCGACTGAACGTCGGAAGAAAAATGTTGTCATAATATTGAAAGGTGTTGTTAATCGAGCTGAGATTTTTCGACTGAGGTTTGATTTGACCAGTAAGTCTGGCACGACCAAAGGCTCTTCAGAACTTGATTCCGGGTCCTGGTATAGCTTAGAGATGGCCTGCGATAAAATAGGGCCTGGACTCACTCTGCACTTCCCTGCCAGAAACCGAGAGTATAGGGACCATCGGCTAAGCATGAGGGCTATTTCGCTCAAAATGCCATCCACTTCCTTCATATCCACACCTTCATCTTCACTCGTCCTTCCATTTGTAGCTACTCCAGCGGCTGGAGAATTCGTCCTTGCAATGCCAGACGGTCTTTGAGAAGGTAGAAAGCTCTGTACCAAAAAAGAAAACGGATAACTTTTCACATCCGTCAATCTCCTATCAACACCCTTCTCATCGCTCCACGTATCCAGAATAATACCCCCCTGAACATCCGCCTCCATCTGCAATTTCTCAATAACCCTCACCATCCTCCCAACGCCATAATGTCTTTCCACCAACCCTCCATGCCCCTCCACAATCTGCGCAATATGCTCAAATAATTTCGTAACCGCATTCGCATAAAAGAATCCCCCATTGACATCCTTGCCCTTCCCATCCCTCAAGTTCTTCCTCGCCGTCCCTGCAACACCCTGACAGACATATTTCCCATACACCTCCAAACCCATATCCTCCCTCCCAATCAACGGAAACAATTTGAAAAATCTAGTGACCCTGACACCATCCCCTTCTTCCGCTGCCTTCTCAAATTCCCTAAGAAACAAACCGCATAAGCTCTCTTTAGCATTCTCGATCGTCACACCGGGTGCATCCGGAACCTCCACACTCGGCACCGTCCTCGCCGCGAATTTGCCCTCCACAATCTCGCGTGGTATCTTCGCAGAACGGGAAATATACCCCGCAGCAGCCTCCCAATCCTGGGGCGCGCCCATAGATCCCACGACCCCTTGAACACAAGCCTTCAATTCAGAAACCTGTTCCACCACGCCCAATGTCTCCTCCACTCTCTTTTTCTCTAGGTCCAAAGCTTTTACTTTCCCGCTCAAAGCGGCGGCAGTGTCGGATGCGGAATCCAGCATGTTGTTGCTAATGGAGCGGGTGTTTACGACCTGTGTCCCTAGATGAGCGCGAAGAAGGTCAAGACGGCCGAGTTCGTGTGATAGCTCGGATTGGGAGGTTATAAGGGTGTGGAGACGCGTGGTTATGGTGCGTTCGCGGGTGTGGAGGGAGGAGAGTGCTGCGCGGATAGAGGCTACGGAGGTGGCCACATAGATAGAGGGAGCTGCATCCTTAGAATTGGGAACAGAAGAGCCATTTTGAAGGCCGTTTGAAGGCATTGGGTGGGTTGAGGCATGGGTATGTCGAATTCAAGGGATAGGAGGACGTTGATGAGGCTCAATGTGTCAAATTTGGTGTGGGGTCGTTAAGCGAGAATTTATATGCCGATCGTAGACGTTCTTACAATTATATCTTCGCAAAAATTTGGTAAGATTATACGATGTTAAGACAATAAACAATTTTCCGACAATAGAAACATCTCTGATCTTATTTCAAAATTAGACAAAAAGGTACAGTACAAGAATATTTTTCATTTCAAATATATGAAGCATAAAAATCTATGCTGAATCAAACTATGTATACAACCCTCAAGTTCATCCCATAACTGTCTCTAATTAAACAACCTGACTATACCCACTCCCCAATCTTCTTTTCCCCTTACTCTTCCAGTACTTTCTTGTCTCATCTGCCCAAAACACAGTACTGGCTAGAACCACAAGGGCAATCAAATCCATCAGCCCTAGAGCTTCTGTCTGGAAGACCTCTTGTAGCCAAGGGAAGTAGATAACTAGAATTTGGCCACCTAGACTGAGTGATACGGCCCAGTTAAAGAGAGTATTGGAAAATAATCCGACCTCGCCGCGAAGAACAGATTTGGACTCGGAACGGCAATTGAGAGCATTGAACATGTCGAATAGAACGAAACAAGTGAATGTCATTGTTGTATCGCGTTTACTGACCGCGCCGTCAGACAGCATTTCGTGGGTGTAGACCAGCATAGTGCCGCACATGATTATCACCGCGGAGGTCAGGACACGAGTAATGAGAGGCCACGTTAAAACAGGAGCATTTCGTTTTCGAGGTGGTCGGGTCATGACATCTGGGTCAACTGGTTCAACTCCTAAGGATTGGGCTGGTGGTCCATCCATGATGATATCTGTCATGCGTTAGTGAAGTTGACCTTCTACCTAAACGGATATTCTTACTTATCCAAAGAATCTGCATGGCATTTAAAGGATTTTTAAATCCAAAACATGTGCAGAAAAATACTAAACTAAGAGCAGCAGCGCTGGTACTCAGTTGGAAAGTTAGGAAATTTTGGATGTTGTTGAAGATGCCTTTACCCTCCTCGATGGCACGAAGAATTGTCGAAAAATCATCGTCTGTTAATATCATATCAGCCGCTTCCTTGGCGACATCTGTTCCTTGCAGTCCCATTGATATCCCAATATCCGCCTTTTTCAGAGCTGGTGCATCATTTACCCCATCTCCAGTCATGGCAACAATATCCCCACGAGCCTGTAGGGCTCTAATAATTCTCATCTTATGATCAGGACTCGTTCTCGCGAAGATGGAAGTATTTGCAATAGAAGCTTCCAATTCCTCGTCGGACATATGATCAATCTCATCTCCACGTAGAACTGGCCTGACAGCAACCGTACTGGAGGTATGTTCACGAGGAGACGCTATGGTCATTCCAAGCTTCTTCCCTATAGCAAGAGCCGTTGTATCGGCATCCCCTGTAATCATAATAACCTTAACTCCACCTCGCATCAGCCGTCGGATTGAGCGTTGAACACCAGGCCTTGGCGGATCGCTCATTCCCACAAGTCCAGCAAATACTAGACCCTTATATACATCGTCACCATGCGACGTTGTTAGTTCCGGTAGTTTAAGGCCAGGTGTGCTGGCTCTACTCGTAGGCTGTGTAGAAGATTTGGTATGTTTATAAACCGGCCCACTGGCAAATCCTAGAACCCGAAGACCTTCTTCGGCAAGTTTCTCAGCTGCATCTAAAGCTTGCTTTCTCCTTGAGGCGTCCAAAACAACTTCACGGCCCTCTCGAGTGAGGTATGTATCACATCTGTCTAAAACTCTATCAACGGCACCTTTAATATATGCGACTTCCTTCGTGACCGAACTTCCTTCGGCTCCATTATCACCAATAGTAACCCCCATCCACTTTCTTTCTGAACTGAATGGTGTTTCACCTATTCGATTTCCATGACCTTTCCGGGCATCATGCTCCTTATATCGATCTAAAAGATCAAGCATGGCGACATCTGTAGGCTGTCCAACCCATCTACTTGGCAAAGAAGACCCAGATGATCGACCTTGAGTCGAAGACAAAACTGCAGCCGAAGAAGCAGATTCGGCATAGAAGTGGGAAATTCGAGCATTATTAGCGATATTGCCAATCCGCAATATCCGTAAAATCACAGGATCTGGCTTTACTTCTCCGATGGAATCATCTGAATGGACATCAATTGGATCAACTGCATCAAAATGCCACATTTTTGTCGTCGACATATGGTTCATTGTGAGTGTTCCTAATGATAATTAGTAGTGCCACATATGCATAACAATGTATATACCTGTTTTATCACTGCATACAACATTCACAGACCCAAGAGTTTCAACGCTCGGCATCTTTCGAACGATCGCATGGTGACGAGCCATTCGATGCACCCCAAGTGCCAGAGTTACAGTCACGATGATTGGAAGTCCTTCGGGAATAGCTGCTACAGCCAACGAGATGGAAATGGTGAAAATCTCCAGTAATGCTTTTCCTTGAAACCAGCCAACCAGAGATATAAGGGCAATGATTGCAAATGAAGCCTGACTTAATTGTGACCCGAGCGCATCCATTGAAAGCTGTAAGGGCGTCCTTGGACTTTCCGTTTCAGATACGCTTGCTGCGATAGTTCCAAAATGTGTATTTCCACCTGTCGCATACACAATTCCTTGACCATGTCCAGACCTCACAAGAGTTCCCATGAAGGCAATATTCGTCGTGTTATTTAAATGGGTATCTGCGCCAACTGTGCCACTCCCCGAAGAAGAATATTCAGGAGGCCCCAAAGTACTCAATGCAGACCTAGTAACAGGCGTACTAGTTGTCCTTGCAGCTACAGATATTCTCACAGGTTCATTTTCCCCCGTCAGATTCGACTCATCAATCGTTAAATCGGAAGCCTTTGTAACTCGGATATCGGCAGGTATTCTATCGCCGGTGGTAAACAAAACCAAATCCCCAGGTACTAACTGCGCTGCCATAACTTTAGTAGAAGCTACCTCTGCCTTTGCTTCCGCATCCACCGCAGATGAAGAATCCATCAACCCCTGTGTTTCTGGTTCCTCGCCCGCACTCGGTGGCCATGTTGGGGTTCGCAGACTCGAATTCCTTGTTTTTCCTCTAATCAAATGGGCATGGTTTGGAACTAAATGACTCAGAGCCTCTATGGATTTTTCCGATCGATACTCTTGTATAAAGCCAACGGAAACCACAATTGTAACTGCGACGGCTATACTGATGGCATCGTCTTTGTTCCCTACCACCAAAGACGCTCCGGCCGAGCACAGCAAAAGTATGATCAGAGGTTCTTTGAATTGCTTTAGAAATCGGAGCCACAACGGTTCAGGGGGATCGTGAAGAAGTTCATTTGGTCCTTGATCGTGTAATCGTGCGAGAGCTTCAGCTGGAGAGAGGCCGGTGGTGAGGGAAGTTTGCAGTCGCTCAGCAGTTTCAGTTAATGAAAGGCTTGCATATTCGTCCGCTATCGACTACATGAACAATTAGCTACATCTCCCAATCAGTTAAGGCCGCATACCTTGGCAACAGAGGATGACGATCGTGTATGTCTACTCCTCGATCTCGATCTATCTCTCGATCTTGCTGGTGAAGCTGGTGAAGCTGGTTCTGATGAAGCGGCATTGATGGTAGGTATATTATTCAGAGGCAATAGATTCCCAACCGGACTTGTAGATCGTGTCAAGCGTGGCCAAGCCATCTCTTAGCTCCCTCCAAACCCTTTATTACGAGCAGCAGTCCTGCTGTCGTCTACACTGTCCCTATCGCTGAGGCATGCGAGATTGGCGAGGTGCAGAAGATGGGATGGCCAGATGTCGGAATCAATCAATGTCGTGTCTCTATGTAAAACAATGATTGCGCCGGGACAAGACAAGACGGGACAGGGATTGCAGCAGAAATTATCGTAGGGCGTTGAAGAATTCAAAAGGTATAAGACGAGTAATAAATAGCAACTATATATTGATAATTGGTTAAAAATGTAGCTTTGCGTGTCTGCCGCGACTTCCCGTCTCCAGTTTCACGCTCGGACCGGTGGACTTGGGGTTTTCGGCGTTTTGCTCCCCTAGTTATGGTAAAAGATGTTATAGAGAGGAATATATAGTGCATGCACTATAAATGTCGCATTTACTGTTAAATACTTCTACTTAAGCTTCTTTGTGTTCTAAACCAGTAAAAGAACAATGAGTCCCCTGCGCATTCAACCTTCAATAGAAAACAAGGTGATAAAGGGGCATGTTATGTCACGTGCTTGTCTAATGCGGGCTTACCTGCAATTGGGATATTTTAGAATCCACAATCATACACATATTTGCAGAAATAGATGTATTTATCATAAGAGCGACAATAACTGATGTAGCGTGCAAAGGTAGCAGTATCATAGATGTATTTATCATAAGAGTAACAATAACTGAGGTCGTACGCCAAGGTATCAGTATCAAAAGTTCCATTCATCCATTTGAGTTATAACCTCTTCCCTGATAGGACTGCCGATATGAACGCCAGAACGCCATCTGATGTCTTCTTTTATGCATTCAAAAAGCATCGACTTCAAATACCGGTCATCGATCCGGAGAACGCCAGTTCGCCCAAATACCTGTTTTCCTAGCATGCCATAACGTACTCATACACAAACATAAATATATCCAATCAAGCTGCCACCGCGACCGCAATTGAGCTTTCCAACCCGGCATTAGGAGATTCTTCTTCTGCAATCTCACCACCAGCTTCTCTTTCAGCCCAGGCACCCCATAGACCTCTCTTACCACGTACACGAATAGGACCACCTAATAAAACTTCCTGCTGTTCGACTTTGACAGCATCTTTTGTCGCGAGGACTAAAACTTCAAAGAACATCTTGGTGGCGTCTACTCGGCTTGTCGTGGCCTCGGGTAATAAATCTTGAAACAGAACACTGGCTTTCTTGCGCTTATCTGGACTATCTGCTGCTTCTGCACCGAATCGGTCACGAAGGAGATGAACAGCATGCTTGGTGCCAAGTGAGACGGGTCCATTGTCGGCAGGATGGACCAAAGGTGCGGTGGTATCGTCGAAATTGGGTCCTGGTGATGCAAATTCTTCTGGGGGCCCAGCACCTGGAGTTGGTGTATCGTCATTCATATTTGCCGTAAATCTATCATCACCAGGAATTTCCATCATCGTTCCGTCAGGTGCGATAGTCGTATTTCCACCATCCAATCCAGCGTCCCCACCTAGATTTAATCCAATATCTTCCTCTTCGCCTAAATCGAGTCGTGGTGATTTGTGTGCTTGCTCCTGATCACTCTCCATGTCTGCAATACCACTGTCCCGCTTGCGTTTGAGTTCACCTGACTTGCGTACTGCATCCAGTGAAAGTAAACCTCTAAGTTCCGGTGCCCATCCCATACTCCGTCCCTCGCCCATGATACTTGAAACAAATCCACCATTTTTCTGCATTTCCATCAAAGCAAGCAGTTCGGGATCGCGAGGAAGGAATCTCTGTGGTCGAAGAATCTTGTCATGGCTTGCTTGTTGTTCTTTGATTTGTTTGCTCGGAATAGTGGTGTTTGTATCAAGCTCTAGAAGTCTTTGCCTTCGGGCACGTTGAGCGGGGTTCCGCATGATAGATTGCTCTGTTTCGTCTTTGGGTTCGTACAGGGTGGAATCAAGGTTACGCTGATACTCGGCTTCTACCGCTCTGGCAAGATCCTCATCAATATCCGAGAGTGGCGACATGGACATTTCTCTCGGCACAACCAAAGGAGCAACTGATATATCTGGCTGGTCCCCAATATTGAACATCTCAACATCGCCATCATCATCGCCCATGCGGAATCCATCATCCTCATCTCCAAAGCCAAGATTGAGAGATGTATCATGATCTCCTCCCAAATTGTCCTTAGCTGGCACCTGGATATCAAAATCACTCAAAAGATCATCATCGGCGGCTCTAGCAGCTGGCGCATCCATGCCAATTTCGATGCTTCTGTTTATTTTGGGGTTGAAATCATCCAGTCCGAAGTCTACTCCCAAGTCAAGCTCCAAGTCTACATCGTCAAGGGCAAGATCATCGTCTAATAGGTTGCGGTTTTCAATGCTGTTCTGCAAGAATTGACTGCTTTCAAAGTCTTCCTGTAAGTTAATATCACGACTACCAGCTCGTTGTTTGCGACCCAGGTGAGTCTCATCATCCATTTGCGATAGGAGGAATGATGCGTCAGGCATCGGTGGCATTTCGAGGTTGTCGCCTTCTGTAAGGACATCGGGAAGCATGAGGGCATCGCGCGACGGCATATGCAGGCCAGCGGGTATATCATTGTTACCAGAAAGACGGAAAGCCTAGATATATATCAGTATATTTAGGCACGAAGGAATTGGGGCCATGTACCATCTTGATTTTCATAAGTGCTTCATTGCAATCGTCAAGTAAATAACGCGCCTTTCGACTATAGATTCTCACAACACCCAGTAAAAGTTGACCACTTAATCGAAGTGCCATTGGCGCTTGATTTGGAGTTACAATTGCTTCGACACTATCCTTGACACTGGCCTGTAAAATATGGTTCTTAGACAACTTGCGCTCCAGATTGGCAGAGAGCCAGACACGAGCAAGAGGCCCGGTCTTCGAGAGGAGAGTCTCCGAATAGAACATATTGTCTCGTTGATGAAAGTTCTGGGAGTTTCAACCAACGATGGCGATGTGCGCTAACTGGCAAGGTAATGTATAGTTGTCAAGGTGGGGTGGTAAACAGAAAGCGCGTCGTCTATGTTATGACCGCCGCGCCGATTGACTGTATAGCGCTAAGCTGATATCTACGCGCTGGACACCCTTAAATGCGATCAATGGGGTCGCTCTGCAAGTTTGAAGGATACAGCGATGAGAGCAAGAGCAGTCGCAATTATGTGGTTAAGAGATGCGATATTAAGGAGGGTAGTAATAATGAAGAAATATCGAGGTGGCTGGATCCGCTTAGGATTTTAGGCAAATAAGGCCATGAAATTCAGGCATCATGATCGTTTAGCTGACGCCGATAGGCTAATCATATATGGTTAAGCTTATTTTGACTTTCCTCAATCCTCGAACATCGCCAGCATCTTCCATTCCAGTTTCAATGTTTGCAGAAGTCGACCTCAGACACAAGTCTCTGCATATGCCATAATCATGGTCATTACGCTCTATTAAATTCAATCAACAGGACAGGCGAGATTCTCTGCCCGGGTCGTCATTCTACTACCCATCTTAGGGTCACTTCAACGAATTAGTACAATGCTTTTTGTAAAAAGCAAAAGTCGAGAGAGATAAAACACAGAGCGCAGAGCAGAATTCAACACAGCAATATCACGGAGCCAAAACATAGAGAAAGGGCGAGGCTACAGAAGCTATTGGACAGATCTTTCCAAAAGAGAGTCCAAGAATTCCATACCAATATCTGGATCCGAAAACAGCCAGGCGACCTAAAGGCTGAGGCGCAAAGAACACTGCTTCATGATCTAATTGTTGTTTGTTGTCAACCTCTGCGCTACAAACCTCTTGCATAGCTGGACCCTGACCTTTTCGACAAGATAGTGCCAAGAAGTGCCAAGAGATGGCAAGCCTTTCAAGCTACATCTAAATAAGTGATAGATCTAAATAAGTGACAGTTAAAGCGTTCCACCGAGTATCCTTGTGGATAGGTCAGAAATGTTGAGAGCTTTGAATCATCGGCAAGTGAAAGAACGGCAATAGAGTAGGATGGCGGACGACCAAGAGAAATCGAAGCGAAGAACAAATAGATGGAAAAATGAGTACATGTACTTTTAGGCTTTCTGACTCTCCCAGCCAATGTCTCTCGATCTTTCGAGAAGCACGTGTCACATGACCTTTCAAACACACTTTGAAAATCAGACGTTCACATCCTAACACTTATCAGCATTACGACTTTGACAAGGGACTTTATAAAGAAACCTAAACTAATACAACATCATTCTGCTTAGATGGTCGAGCTAGTAGGTCAGACACGCTTTTAGGCCGGTGGGCTTTAATGCGCTTACAAATCGGGGGATTTATCATCGCAGACGTAATCATTCTCTTCGACTTATTTAGCATCACCACTCTTTCTATTATCCTCCTTACACGTACCCAAGGATAAGGTTTTACCCCGGCAAACACTTATTTCCGAGTTCGATTTCATGTATTGTCCAACCTAGATATATCCAAATGCCTGATATGCACATCCCAGAGGAAAACACCACCCCAAATCCGCGCCCTATAAACGGCAAAGAAATTTCCATTCGTCCTTATATCCCACATCACGAGATCAAACCCTTAGAGACCGCGTCGAGTAGCATAACACGCCAAGATGGCCAAGAACAGCAGTTTATTAATCTTACCGATTCTATATCCTTGGATCCGTCGTCGCGCATCAAAGTCAGGGTCCATGCAATGCGAGATTTCCACCGGCGTAGACTTCAGGGCTCGGGTAGCAAAGTAACTGAAAGTTCGAGCGATGAGAGGAAAGCTAAGGACGTGAAGGCGCAAATGGGTAGATTTAGACTTGTGGAAAGCAAGCAGGGAGGGATGAAATCAGTACCGTCGAAAAGTCAGGAGCGGCAGAAACCAGATAATTATATACCGAATACTAGAAGAAGCCGGAAGAAATCACTGGCCGGAAGTCGTTCTAGGAGAAAGCATGTTGATCGAATCGGAGACTCTGCTGCGTCACAAGCAAACGACCCTTCGCTATTGGTGTCCGCGGGCTCGTCTGCTCCTGAATTGGATGGCAATATTCCCGACTTTGTAGACCACCCGAGCGATGTTAGATCCATTGCAAAGTGGCTCGGAAGCTTAAACTTATCTTTAGAAGATGCAGCATTATACCAGTCGCCAGGTAGTGGAAGGCTAGACCCGTTTTCTGCGATGTCACTGCTTATTACCCCCCACATTCAGGTTTTGCTACACTATTATTGTATGCCCATCGATTTACTATATTATAATGATACCACTGACCAGCATTCAACTTTTAGTTGGTACTCGTCTATATTCTTCATGGCTTATGATGCCCTTGAGAAGAGCATTCTTTTCCCTCTCAGTCCACGACGAAGCAGTATTTCATACGTTTCTCTCACAGTATGCTGCCAGCTATAACTTAAGGTTTCGATCTGGTGATCCCATTGAGTGTGTCCATCACAGAACCAAAGCCATGCAAATCGTGAATCAAAGGCTCGATGGTAGCCAATCATTGAGCGACGGGACAATTGCCGCTGTTGCAAACATGGCTATTTACGAAGTGAATAAAATCCATTCTATCGATTACAAGGCAGGATTGCTAACATTTTACTTGGCAGTCCGCAAATGGTTCGCAGGACAGTATGATGGTGCATCTAGCCGGATTGGAAAGAATGGTTGAGATACGGGGAGGACTCTTGCAAGGAGGCTTTCCCCCTCATGTTCAACGGTTAATTGCATGGCATGTAGTACTTTAGATCTGCCTTGGAATGCCTAATTGTTGACAGCCATATAGGACAGATCTCAATGTGGCAAATGTTCTGTCAAGAAAGCCTCGCTTTCCACCCCTTAATATACCCCTCACTACAACGCCAGACGGGTCACTCCCACGCAGTGATTGGCCCACCGTCTGCCATAGTGAGCAACCTCCCGACAGAATTGATGGAAAAGATAGATTTGGTCTCATCCTTAGTGATCTTCAAGATCTATCCAATAGACTCCAGCTAATTCGGAACAACCCAGCCGATGCAAAAGAAAACATCTGGTACAGTGATAAAACGTACTATGTACAACGGTGTCTTGTCGATCTTTCACACTGTTCTGATATAAGAACACGATACATTGATATTGCATGCGCATTCGCAGGTATCTGTTTCTCGTATTCTTGTTTCCAGGATATCTCGTTCAAATCTCGTATCATTGGAAATTTTGTGAGTCGATTGAAGAATGCCATTGATAAAGCCGTGGAGAAAGAAAGCGACTTCTTGCCTGCATCAAGACTTCTCTGGGCTCTTGTTCTTGGGGGGATGGCGGCTGAGGAGAAAGATGAGAGGGGATGGTTCGTTGAAAAGTTTAAGAAGATTTGTGAGGTGATGGAACTGGCAAATTGGGAGAGTGTGAAAGCTCGATTGGAGGGTATTTTGTGGTCACCTGAACTGAATGAGCCTGTATCGAGATTCTGGGAAGAAGTCAGAACGGTTTGAATCCCTGGAAGTCTGTTTCAATCGTGTTTGTGCCAAAATGATACCAGATTATATATGAAACTCAATTGCTCAAAATTGTAAGCGCTACTCTTTCTATTGCTCAAACTAACATCCATGACATTTCAAGACTCAAAAGACCATCCTTCAAGCATCCGCAACCAAAACACCCCTATACCTCATCTCCCCGTTCAGCAACTTCTCAAAACTCTGCTCAATCCCCTCCACAGTCATAGGAAGCTTCTCCGAAACAGGCTTAATACCATGCAATGCCGAAAAAGCCAACAATTTATCATAAGAATCATGTCTGCCATTGGTTGAATACACCACATTGATACTCTTCATTAAAAACGGCATATGAGGAATCATCAATGGCGCCGACATATCATGGGGAATCTGCAATGGAAAAACTGTTGCTCTGCCTGCTAGGATGGGCGTGAAAAGATCCCAGTCAATATGCGCGTTAGTACAGATCAAAAGATGGTTGACTGGTCGAGCAAGAGTGAGTTTCTCTCCTTTGGGGATTTTCGTAGCGACAAAATGATGAGCGCCCAGGGAAATAGCATCGGCTTTCTTACTCTCAGTCCCTGAGAAAGCGGTCACTTCGCAACCCATTTTATTTGCCATTTGGATTGCGAAATGTCCTAGGCCTCCAATGCCAATCACGCCAACGTGATCAGTGGGCTTGAGATTATATCCCACGAGCGCATTCCAGACTGTCCATCCACCGCACAAGATGGGAGCTACGTCCTCCGAGGCCATGCTGTCGGGGATTCTGTAAACGAAACGACTGTCCCAAACTGCACCAGTCGAGTATGAGCCTTGGTCGAGATTACTATCGCCGTATTGATTGGGGGCGTTTTGGCACACAGCAATGTACCCCTCTTGGCAAGCTGCGCATTCACCACAAGATCCATTGACCTGTTTCAAAGTTAGTCTCATTCATCCACTTTCGGATTTTCCAAGGAGAGAACATACCCAGCCCCAAGCAACTCTGTCCCCAACTTTATGATTAGTAACCTGAGGCCCGATTTCTTGCACTATTCCAGCGCCCTCATGCCCCAACCCAATGCCCGCATGGCGATATAACAAGTCCGTACCGCAGACGCCGGAATGCGTTGTTTTGACGAAGAGTTGGTGGCCTGTGAGTGCAGGACGAGTGATTGTTTTGGAGACCACAGGGCCAGTTGCTGTGCCTGTGAAGGTTGTGAATGTGAATGTCATTTCGACTATTCTAAAAGGGGGAGTTGGTTGATTCTAGTTAGTAGAGGTCTTGAGACTTGAAGCTTGTTGCTGCTGGTGTCTTCCATTCTCGCTGCGACCATCTCCTCCTTTATATATTCCTCAATCCTCAGAACTTGAAACCCATTCCTCGCCACTATCTCCGAAAAATCCCCCTACATGGTTCCACAACCTCTGAATGTATTGTAAGCGAAATTTCACGCATCAATGAGATTCCCATTCCTATGTCCCTGATTCCCTTGTCCATGTTGTAACACTCCACCTACGAGCTTACCTAAACTCCGATTCCAAGCTTTACGTAGGCGGTGTTTGTATTTGTCACCATCAGTCGATATATCGATATTTCCTATTCGGGAAAACGCTCTTTGGTAATTGCTAAGTGATCAGTAAGTTGGATGCAGAGGCAACTGATACATAATTTCTATTGAATTCTATTTTTATTTTGATTGGTCACCATTGAACTAGCTAATCTAGTAGCCAAATTTTCGATTTCTCACCAATATTAGGTTATTCTACATTTCCCAATTCAGGTAATGCTCTTTATCTCCGAATTGTAAACCCCGCCTTACTTGCTATCAGCGGATAAATATTTTCTTTCTGGGGAAATGTAATTTCGATCATCGGCATCAATGATTATTCATAGGCCTATCTAATTTTGGATTTTGGATTCTTAGTTCTGATCGCTTGTTCTAATGGATTTTGCTTGAGATTAGATTTAGTATTCCTCGCAGTTTGTTCAGGATGCTAAAGGTTATATCGCACGTCTGCACTGCCAGCAAAGCTCGGTGGTGGGATTTTCAGCGATTGGGGCGATAGATGAGCTTCTAAGGGGTAACATACGCAGAATTGTATTCTACCTCGAGTAGACAACTGATTTGAACTGATTTGATATATGCGGATCAAGAGCCCTGTTATGGTGATATCATTGACTAACAGGAGGGACCACGACGAACCAGGATTTAAAGGGGGTGATCTTGTACCATGGGGACTTGGGCGCGCAGAGTCTCTTAGTACAGAACGTTCCGTGGAAGGCATCGGTAAACATCGTGCTCCCAAAGGCTTGTGAACAGTAAAGAAGAATTCTATTCCGGCATCGAATGGTATCTGATAAAGCGGATTCAAAAAAGCAGACGCACTATTATCTGTAATTCATGGGCTTACATCTCGATACTAGGGCATATATATGATTTCGCTTATCTTTCGATTGGTATGTCAGATTCTAATAAATGTAGATAATGGGTTGATTATGTAGCCTAAACCCCACAGCCTCGTCCTAAAATCTCAGCCTTCTCCGATCAAATTTTCTTTGTCTCGCGTCACAACCACCCATTATAATTTGCACCGTCCTCCTCCAAATGCATTAATGCATCACTTCCCTACGCAAAACTCAAGAACAAGGATGTCCAGTGCGCTTCAGACTTTATTCACAGGTCTATTCAAACGTAGAAGTCGTAGGATACGGCGATAAAGCAGCGCTGGCTTTCCCCACCATCCGAAGAGTCACAACACCACTATTTGAAATCACAAAGAGTGTTTGCAAAATGGCGTCAAGTTATAAGAATGGCGATGTCCTTGGTACTCGCATTCTGCCGGTTAATACGAGCGATCTCGGACAGTTTAACGATAGGAATTTTCTTGAGATTTGGGAACTCCCCTCTGATAGCTCGAATTTGTCTCCTCTGCAAGAAGCAGCTTCCCACCTTCAAAAGAGCAATATACCAGTTGCATTTCCTACGGAAACAGTCTACGGCCTCGGAGCTGACGCGACTCGAAGTTCCGCTGTAAAAGGAATCTACAAAGCAAAGGGTCGGCCGTCGGACAATCCCCTCATTATCCACGTTTGCGACTTATCTATGCTGCGGAGTCTCCTCCTCCCTTCTAGCCCAACAAATGGACAATTCGGAGTACAACAAGATCCGATACCAGAGATTTACAAGCCGCTCATCAAACGCTTCTGGCCAGGGCCTTTAACCATCCTCCTTCCCAACCCTGAAAACTCGAAATTAGCACCCGAAGTCACAGCAGGACTCAAATCGTTTGGCGCACGTATGCCATCATCTCCTCTCGCGCTCTCGCTCATCCGACTCGCTGGCGTTCCACTCGCCGCTCCATCCGCAAACGCATCTACCAAACCTTCGTGTACAACTGCTCAGCATGTCTTGCATGATCTGGATGGAAGGATTGAAGTAATACTTGACGGTGGAGCTTGTCAAGTCGGAGTGGAAAGCACGGTTGTGGATGGCATGTGTGATCCGCCGGTTGTTTTAAGACCTGGGGGTGTGAGTTTAGACAGTATCAGGGAATGTGAAGGCTGGGAAGAGGTGGTGAAGGGATATAAAGACCAGAATGAGATAGGAGATAGTGCGCCGAGGGCGCCGGGGATGAAGTATAAGCATTATAGTCCGAAGGCTAAGGTGGTCCTTTATGAAGCTTCCGCGAATGGAGAGGGTGATATATGCAAAGAGAGAATATCAGAGGAAATAGAGAGGTTGGCAACTAATGGGACTTTAGATCATCCAGCAAAGGTTGGAATTGTGTGTACGAAGAAATGGGGCATTTGGGCAGGGATCTATACGATGAGTGAACCTGATAACTCATCACTTACACTTCACGGCATAAAGACAACAAGTTCCTTAATCATAAGAGAACGCACTTTTCAATCCAGTGCAGAATTACAGAATACAGCGGATATCATTGAGATCTCTCTAGGAACAGATACGAAAGAGATAGCGCATGGTTTATTTTCTGCTCTACGAGAATTAGATATTAGAGGCGTGGATGTCATTTATGTAGAGGGCATACCAGATGAAGGGGATATCGCGGAAGCTGTCATGAATAGATTACGGAAAGCTGCTACGATAATCGAGAAATAGGCATATACTGACCTTTAGAACAATTCTAAAAATAAAGTTGGGAAATTCTTGAATTTTTATCAGCCTCTTAACAGCTGCAAATCCCACAAAGACCGGAACTCCATCAACCATGCTTCTTTTCTCTCAGAATAACCCCCCTATTTCCTCGTATAGCTGCTTTCCCTAGCAAAGCAAATCACAAACCCTGCCTCAACCAAGTCCCCAACTTCTGCTTGCCAAACTGCGCCAGATTATTCATTCCCTGCTCACTAAGATCGATGCCCTGCAACTGCGCGACATCCTGAGTCGGCGCCTTACTGACCCTCTGCACGATAATAGTGGGATCCGTTTCTAGAATTATGCCATCGTCGACAATCTCATCGATGGTAAGGGACATGAGATCGTAGTTTTCGATTATGGTGCGTTTGTCTACGGCTTGTCTTCTTTGTCTCAGCCTTAATGTGCAAAAGCAGAATGCGGGAACAAGCGGGAGAAAGTGAGGATAGAGAATAAACGGAAGGAAAGTAAAACAAGAGAGAAGGTACCTAAACAACAAATGCAGCGAGTCCCTAACAGCCAATATCACATTATACAGCATAATCTCATTCTCGTCCACACTGCCCACCACATACATCATGACGTCGGATTCTGCTTTGTACAGCACAATCCTATTATCATACAATATGATGTCCGCAGATTGTTTTGCCGTTTTCTCCAGCAGGCCCTTCTCGAATGCTTTTTGGGATTTCACGTCTGCGTAGGGTGTCGCGGGGCTGGATTGAACTATTCTCTTTGCGTTAGCCTCGCTTCTCTCATATGCATCTGAAATCCAAATTTAAATATGGCCTTAGGATAGGATGGGATTTGAGGGGAAGGAGACATACCGGGCTGTGAAGTACTGCTGTGGTGGGGTGCGGTGTAGTATTTTGCGAAGATCCGGGAGCCGTCTTCCGTGCTGAGAATTATGATGGCATTTACGGAGAAGAGGGACATATTGGGTGCCATGACTGCGGTTATATAGATAGGGTTTCGAGTGTGGAAGAGTGCGCAAGTGTTTTGGGATTGCTGGCGATATTCTGCTATTGAAATCACGGATGTGGTCATTTAGATGTTGCGGCCTAAAAATCGGGGCACCAAAATATGGAGGAGCTGACTAATTTCATCACAAAAATCACCCTCTCACTCTCAAACTTCAATAAGTTCGAGTTGTTTTATTCGTGAAGTTGTGCAGGCGCGAACAAAACTCAAGTTACGACGAGTGTCGGAGATGAGACTAGGCGTAACGCATCATCAGTCGGAAAGGAGAAATGTTCGGGAGTGCAACACCATAAGAAAACCGCCAAAAGGGACTTCCAGATATCATCAATTTCAAACTTAGAGAACCAGGGCCAATCGCTGAGACAAACTCGGTGATAGTATTGAGAAACCTTGACCAATCTCTACGATAATCACAAAGCTCAAGTATCTCGCCGTTTGGAATGGAACAGATGCATAATAAGCCATGGCTCTCGAATATTTAAGTCAAGGCTTAGCCTCTAGAATGCAAGTGGCTGTTGTCCCTACCAAGTCTAGCCTATATCGATGGTATCAAAACCTTTCATATGGCGGTTAGTTACCACACTTAACATGAACGATAATAATACATCAAGCCAATCGTCCGACTGGAATACAAGTCAAAGTAGCGATCAATCTGGGGATTATTATGCTATTAATCAAGCCTTGGTCAACTCTATCTATGCATTTTCCAAACGCTAGCTTAGTATCCGCGATAGGCGACACAAGTATCCTAGCAACTAGACGAAGCAGAGAAACTCTTTCTGATAGCATTTGGCAACAAGCTCTTCAGGCTATGTATCCGATCATGTCGAAATTAATTATCCTTCAATTCTGGCATTATATATTTTCGGAATGATGCTTTTCCCACCCAAACGGGAGGTTAACGTGTCAGCGATCTCTGTATTGAAGTCGCCCAACCGAGTATATTGAACACATGTGCAAGCATGTCTTGTGGATTCGATCAATAAACTACCCAAACCCGCCTTTGCGTTCATATATGCACGATATAGTCTTCTGGTTCAGCATATCATGCGATACTGCTAGGTATCTGACTCGATGTCTCTCTTTCATACTACTGCCTAATCGCACTAGCAATCCGAAGGTCTGGAACTTTCTTAAGACCCGCATATGGGAATTTGACGCATCGTTATAATCTGCTCGGCGTTCCATAATGCTTGTGTAAGATAGGGTTGCGAACACCATCTTACGACATCTACATTTAGAGTTGGCGCCGAGGCTTCGATGAGCTCCAGCAACGGCGGCAAAACATGGAATGTCGGCACTACTTCGATCCCACAGTATATATTCTAGGGGTGCTGCTTTTGTTCTCTGTAGATATTGTTAACTTCTTCCTGAGACCGCGGTTTAGATATGACACTGTACAGCATATAGTTGTTACCTGCGCTGCTGAACCGCTCGCTGATGAAACTGGAAACTGTGCTTAAGCTTAATAACCTACATATGGCCATGCTTCAAGATATGGCGAATGAGAATAATATCCAGATTGTGCAATACTATATCAAATAAATAAGTTAGGATGATGCTGTTCTGCATGAGGTTCAGAAAATCACAACGCTTTGAATTCTCAATCGGCGATAGCGCGGAATCAAACTTCGCTTAACTTCAGGGGTAAAGCTCAGAGTAATAATTATCTATATAGAGTCTTATAGATGATTGTATTATTACTAGATAGTATTTTTTTTTAAAGCTCTTACTCAAATTTTGCGCGAAGCCCCAGATGACAAGAAATAGAGAACTGACATGGCCCCATCATAATCTGGCGTCAGGAACTAGTTTGGTTCTTCGGGATGACGACCAGGAATCGCAATGAATAGATCCAAATAATTGAATCATGACGAAACTTTTCTACTTAATAGTGAATTCCAAAATTTGCAAGAACACGCGAGGTCCGTCTATAACTTTTCGAAATTGCATCTCTCTTCTTCAACCATTATTACATACACATACCAAAGGAAACGATGTCTCCAGCAACCCAATTTCAGACCCCAATAAATGGCCATAAGTCAACACTGGACAACAAACAAAGCTCTCCCGCCAAGGATACCATGCAAGCCAAACATACTTCTCAAGCTTCTCAACACCAACAGGCAGGTACCTAGACATGAGCATCCCGACATTTTATAGCTTCAGTGCTTATATTTGGTAGCTCCGACGCCTGGCGCCTCCACTCTTCCAGCAAAATCTCATCCTCACCAGTTGAACTGCAACGCATCCGCAAAGAGCAAGTCGACTAACTCGGAAAAGGCAATGAGCGAGAAGCAGAAGCAGAGAGAGAAGAAGAAGCGGATGAAGGAGTGGGATAAGAAAGAGGATACGCGGTGTAGGAAGTTTAAGAGGAAGCCGTGGTATAAAGCTATCTTTACGTCTCTTCCGTAGAGTTGATTGAGGGTTTCTACTCGTTAGTTGTTCTTGCTTGGCTGTTGAGCGGTTGGATTGGTGGGCTGGTGGATGTACTGTATTAGGAATTGGGATACTGATGGGATGGGATTGAGATATAAATGTGTTGTATTTGTGTCTGAAATGGATGGAGATTATAGCTTTGGATGTTATTAAAGCAAGCTTTCTCCATCTTAAGTCATACTTTCTCTGGCCTTTTACTACTACGGTACATTATATCTTATTTGGACGATGCTGTTTTTGAAATAACATAAAAGCACTATACGAATTAAGACATGATTTATAAACAGTTATCCAGAAGAAATTACAGCATCACAATTACCGTGCACATTTGTGACTCGATTAATATGGTAATACATCTGTGGTTTCTGAAATTCAGGTGCTAGTTCTCATATCCTCAAAGTCCTTAAACTTCCCTTCCTAGGTTAATATCACAAAGTAAAGCCTTCCAAGAAGGCACTAAGCCCGAAATATCTCCATGCGATTTGACTCTCCAAGCCATCTATGATTTAGGACATAAATAGGGAGAGAAACTTGGGGATGAGGCATTAGGAAATTAGACCACCGGTTTTTCCGCAAATTACTGGTTACTTCACAATGTGTTACTTCCCTTTGCATGATTCCCGAACAATATATAAATTCTGGTCCACCTATCCCCACCGTTTCAAAAGTCATTCAACGCAATCCATTCCGCCCACGTATCCCAAATTGCGCCATTCTCCATTCTCTCCCCTTTCTTGAACTTTATGATTTTCATGCGTGTACAACTTGCACGCCAATGCTGAAGGCGATAATTAAGCCACGTATCAGAACCCAGATGGATCTTAAACAACTCTCCACGCTTATAGACATCCAGGACTTCGTCCCACCACTGCTCCCCCTTATCAAAAGGTGTCGGCAAATTGCAGAAACTGTGCAGTATAACATAATCTTCCCACCGTAGAAACCACTCCAGCTCTTTCTCCCCTCGTAACGTCCATTTGATATCACGGTACTCCTCGTACTTGACGAGCTTTGGATCCTCAGCATAGATCTCGGCGCGCAAGAAGTTGGTGATTGGACCCCACCAGCATTTCTGAGCCTGCACATAATTGGGGCCAATCCAATTTGCCAGTAGGTGTTCGGACACGGCTTCTTCTTCACCATCGGTTGTAGTTGTCGTTCCAACGCTAATGGTAAAGGTGGGATGGTTGAGGTGTACTGGGCCCGGACTGACAGCTTTGAAGATCGGATAGATGTTTCTGCTAACAAGTGCCAGACATGCCGCAGGACCTGGAAGATCGCTGTTCCGGAGAATTTGGAAGATCATGATGAAGACTTCGTTGGGAATATCAAGAAGCGTGAGATGACGGTCTGGATCTGGAGGGCATATAGTTAGCTACGTTACAGTTCGACGGGACTGCAAGCTTACGCAACGTGTCTCTGATGCTGGATATTGCCTTCTCTTCATCACCGGGCGTCAAGGGAAGTGATTGGGTTGTAGGCATGGTCGTGATGTCATGAACTGGTTCTGCTCAGATATTAGATATGCATAGTGTAGCGTATAGCAAACCACATACCAGGACTATGATCCAGCCCAGAGTCCGATATTTCTGCAGGAAGTTGCGCCAACAGGAAACATGGAAGGTGCTTGGTTCACACTCACGCGCTTTCCTCGCAAATGGTATGAGCCCAGAAGCAAAATTCGGATCTAAAAGTCAGACCAAGAAAAGAAACTTCTGCCCACTGAGAGAGCACATGGCACACAAGGGCATGCAGAGTGAATATCAGAGCGACTATTTAAGCTAAAAATCTCCATAATTAGAACCGCAATACCCCCAATCTACCTTGCAGAGCTTTTTTAGGAAACCGTAAGAGAGCTTTACGCAACTCGATCTTTCGGGGGAAGGTGTAGACATATTGTCGATACAAAAAGCTAGATGTGGAACGAAAAAAGTTAGAAGTCACGAGGCTGATTTCTTGCCTTACGAGTACTCGTAGACCAAGGCTCTCAAGTTTTAATTCGACTCGGTTTCTACCAATCTTTGGTAGCTAGTTCCCCTCCTGCACCCAAATTCCCCCTACAAGCGGGAAAGAGGTATTTTCCTTCCACGATATAATTATTATATGGGCTGATTCCTTGCCTTGGGCCCCATACTAGGCCATTCCACAAGCTTGAATTTTATTTTCACAAGTTAAGAAAGCCAAACGTCTTATTGTTTCTATTGCGAATAGCTTATCCGAACTTGTAGACGCTTAGCTCTCCCTTCCTTCCCTCATCCCCTTTCCTTATCAATACTTTATCGGCATCTCCCTTCCAAAAGTCTCTTCCAGTTTCACCGGCATGACCTCCTCCGTCCCAATCGATGCCGCCTTCTTCTCATCTAGATTGCTCCCCTCGAGCGGTGGGCTATCACTACCCCGAGACGCTGACAACGCAGCCTCAGCCTCAGCCCTAGCTTCTATTCGCTTATCTCGCCAGAGAAGAAGTTGGACGGAACCAGTGACGATGGCTGAGGGAGAAATGGGCTTATTAGTATGGCCTACGTTCATGAGATCACTTAGGTTAGACTTACCCAGTATAATTTGCGAGATAATACACCATAGGTAGCCCTTTTTAGCAGCCGGAAAATCCGTCGTCTTCCATACAAAATTAGGTGCCTAAACTAACTTAGTTTGGGTCAACGCCTTGCGTAGGCTAGAGGAAACTCACAACAGCCTGTACGATATAAGCGAAGTCATTACCCATTGCAACCAGCAGTGCTCTCTTCTCTGTGTCACCGGAACAGATCTCGTTGATCCAGGTCAATATGAGTGGACCGGCGCCGAACTAGGATCAAGTAAGCAAGTTTAATTTTCCAATTGATTATATCTAGAGCAGAGAAAGTACTCACGCCTGATTGACTGAGCCAATAGACAGCCATACGGCCGTGGATGTTCTTATACAGCGGCATCTGACGCATGAGAACAGAGAAGAGAAGCTGAGGTTGTGTTAGTTTGCGAAAATACGAAGCATGGAAGGTAGCATAACTCACAGTCATGGCCGCCCCGATGTAGATGAAGGGCCAACGTGACCCACGGAGCCATCCATCGGAAATCCAAGCCCAAGTGGCAGCTACAAAGATGAAGATTCCAAGTATGGGGAGGGGCACTATGATGGTAATGCGATGTCAGCCGGCCCTCAAAGCCTTAATTGAGCCAGACTCACAATTATTAATCTGGGCTACTGTGAACGTAGTGCCAGGTAAAGGAGGAGGATGTGCGTTGAAGCTCTTCAGCCAGTAGCCCATGGCAATCTGCGCTCCGCCGTTATTCCAGACGATATATAACAAAGCTGAGCTTGATGGTTAGCGCAGGCCTCGAGCCCCGAAGATAAATGGAAGTACACACGAAGGAGGTAAGTCTGCCAGCTTAGTGATATCCTTTTAAACTTAGCCCAAGTCCATTTCTCTTTGCCAGCGCGCCCGATGGCCTGCATCCGCTGGACTGAGAGCTCGTGCTCTGCCTGGGTTGTCCACCACGTCTTGATTCCACTTTGCGGTAAATTGGGGAAAAACAAGTAACCCGCGACCGCGAGTGGGATGGTAATAATCCCATCTACGATAAAGAGCCACCTCCAACCTGCATAACCACCCACGCCGCTCAGATTCGTGTAGGCGGCGGCCTGAAGAAAACCACTGAATAACTGACCGATTGCGCCAGCCAACCAAAATATCATGGCCCGCTTGCCGATCTCTCGAGGCGTATACCACGATCCGAGCAAGTAATGGATACCCGGGTAGAACCCGGATCTTCACGGTCGACTTTAGCCTCTAATGAAATGCTCTCAGGACTCAAGGATCAAACTCACTCGAAAAGACCAACAAGAAACCGTAGGGCGTAGAGCGCTTGATATGAATTCACAGTTGACGTGCAGATAGTAGATATCCCCCAGCCGAGCTCGAGCTATGACTTCGATATCAGCGGGCTTGGCGTAGGGGACAGGAGGAGGAGAAGGAACGTACTGTGGGTATAACCCATCGCGGCGACACTCGGGTCAGCAACAAGTTTGTTGGTATCTGCCCAATCACATAGCCCACGGTGTAGATAGACGTGCTCGTCACAAGCTGGTTGCCGTACATTGACAGGTCTTCCTCCATGCCACTGAGGAAGGCATTGTTAACGTTGGTCAGATCGATGTTCTTGAGGAAGTAACCAATCTGAGAGCACCGTGTTAGGATACTCGCATTCTTTCCAGAGATGGATGTCGCCACACTCACAGAGGCAAAAGTAAGCACAAATGCATCAAGCTTAAACAGCAGCCATCGCTGGTCCTGGGGAAGCTCCCATGTATCCCACACGTAACCTTTCCATGTCTTGGTTGGCTTCACCACAGCCTGCTCCTCCGAGCCCTGGCTGTATCGGCCGCTTTCCTCTTCTGGATTCCCCATAACGAAATTGATGGTTTGGTAGTTGGGAGTGAGGTTGAGAGACAGAAGTAACGTCCACGGTTGCACTGCAGTCTTTATACAAACGCAAGTAGCCCGAATCAGTATTGCCACGAGCGATCACCCCGTCCCACAATCAATCACCTCACTCTGCCCGCTATCGCATAATCTTATTAGCTACTAGTTAGGATCCCGTCCACCATCCCACGTCCCTATGCCACGGCCCAAGTCCATGGGAAGGGGGACCAACCAGTAAACCCCCATTCATTTCACATTCGAGAAGCCCGCCGCCGGTCTAGAATTAAGCTGAAAGCAAGTCTTATCCGAAAACTCCGTAATGGATTGTTGTTATCTTTACGCCATATTCTCCGCATATTTCGTGATTTAGTCGCTTAAGTATGCTACTCCATGAACTGGGTTGGGAGCTAAAATCCGCGTTCATTTAAGGTTGTTAATAAGCAGATTTAGCTCGCCTAAATGCTGTGTGAGGAATAAAAGAGAGTTGCTTGGGTGGTTGCTGTCTGTATGTGGGCGAAGTTTGAGCTCTCGCATGGAGACCCCTAACCCCTGACTATTTCATTCCTCGGGAACATCCGCCCCGGAATGGAGACATGAATTTCTCATGGTCAAAGACAAATATGAGCTTAATTAAGGTTAGTGATTGTCTTAGAAATTCAAAGATGCTTATTTTGGAGTAACGGGCAGTTAATAGAAAGAGCTTTCTTCCTCAATTTTGCCTGTTTTTGAGAACCTTGTCCCCGAAACTCGGTAAAGACGTGCTAGTAGATTGATCTTACAAGGACTGAGATGGGTATCAAATACAGCACGCAGCTACACGGTGTATATATTCTGTTTCTGTAGTGAATATAGAAATAAAAATATTCCTGGGACTACCCATTTACAACTTTGATGTTCAATCCACTCTCTTCACGTAATCGGAAAGAACTCCTAAAGGTGATTAGGTCTCTCGATGAGATATTTCTTCATAAACTTATGAATCAAATCCTATCTTCTTCCAGAAAAATAAAAATATTGTCAATGATCTTTCTCAGAAGTGGCTGCGGCCGAGGACAACCTGACCCTTGTTCAAGCTACTTTGTTTTGGCTTCTTCCTCCTCAAAACCTCCAAGCCTTATGACCCAATCTTAGTAACACATCAATTCAACCTCGACCACAATGTCGTCTCTAACAGTCCTTGTGCTTTTGGAAATTTCCCAAAACCATGTCCAGGATAGGGTAATCTTCAGAATCGATGTTCGAATCAGCGTTAGGATGAACCAAATAGAGCTTGAGCCAAATGAATCCAGGCAATTTTTCCTCGGATATTTGAGCTCCCATCCTAAAAGACCTTAGAAAAACTAGGTGAGAATTGTCGGGAGCGCGAAACGTCAATCTTTTCTCCCAATAATATCCAGACACAAATACATCCCCGGCTTAGATGAACGCAACACATCCAAATAACCATACTTCACACCATAGATATCTCTACTAAAGAAACAATAGTGTCAGACTATGCCTCAACCAGCGAAGAGGATTATCCTACAGTTCAACGATGGGGGGATCTGGGTCCCGTCCACTTCAACAAAACACTGGCTGAGAATCGAGATAACATCTCCAAGGACCTTCCAATTGTCAAAATAGGTCACCGCAGGAGGGCATTTACGTAATAACTAATGGGGGTAGAAGAATCTTATGAATGATTAATGATGGAGGCAGGAATGCTTACTGGTGTTATATGTGTGAACTTTAGGTCCTTCACCCAATCAGGGACGGATCGTATGAAACACGCCCTCTATTTCCTGACACCAATTCGAATGCGGTAAAATCACGTGTCCAATCGTCCACGTAAAATCTAGAAAAACTAGGGGCCGCAAATATATATATATATATATATTTTCAGTGGTAAAAGCGTAGTACGCACAGACCGTACACGTGATTTGATTTTTATGCGAACACGTGATACCAATGTTACCCCAAATATACTCGTGCAGGAGGTCGGAATATAGAAAAACGACTACGCGTTTAATGATTTCAGTCGGCAAATTCAGCAATGTTTTATTTCTAGGATTTGGGAATATACTAAATAAAGTTATAACATGGACTATTTCTTACTTACTAGATAATGTATAAAGTGAATATGTAGAGTGATTTTCCTGTCATACACGGAAGCAATTATTTTTGCGGCTTTTGGGCTAACGTTCAATCCCATCTGGGCGATAATTGGAGATGAATAAATATATTTCAAGTCTAACGACACGATGTCCATATCGGGATCGTCTGCCACCTCCCACTCCGTAGGTCGGAGGAGGTGAATGGACTCGATTGAGGTCTCACAGAAGTTGGAGAACCAGGGCTTTAAATAGATAGAAAATAGGTTTAGATGAGCATTCATTCGCGGCATTTTACGTGATACCACGATGATATTTTATTGGTACGAGGAGAGTTTGAAACCGATGGGATATGTTATTGTAAGGTTGAAATAAATAGATTAAAACCAAAACAAATGTAAAATTGTCTCATTGAGTTGAATTGCAATATATAGAAATAAAAGTTTTATGTCCAAAGACCCGGTTATACTTGGTTATAGAGGCATGGGCAGTGGCTTTTAATAACATTCAAGCAAGGGGAAATAACAAGGTTATAGTAGGGTTTTGGCGATACCACTTATATGCACCAAATGCGGCGTAATCACATAAATTATGACTATGCTCTTCGTAGTCAAGTTCACCCCATTTATCACATTCACTATATGAGGTTATATGAAGTACTTGAAGTTCTCGTGGTACGAGTAATAGTCAACACGAATATCTGGCAAACGGATTCGAGGTAAGTCTAGATAAAGTGTTTTTAGCCGACTTAGGAAGATGCGGCTCCTGCCCGTATAGCATGAAGTCGTTTCTTCCGGTAATCCGACGTCACAATCAAGTTATTAATAAACATAAAGCCAAAGGCAAGGGAGATAAATCCGACAGCAGCTAGCGGCCCCAGAATTGAGAAAACAGTGAAGCCGTACGATGCAGACTGGAAAGCATTGTTATCATTGAGAGACTTGGTCGCTAGGCCGACTTGCATGGCCGTCAAGACAATAGCAATATAGGTTACCGCGGCCGCTAACCATTTGAAATTGTCCGCGAAGAAGCTTCCATACTGGTGCCAGTGAGAAATATAACCACGCGCCAGCGTTCCCTGCGAGAGTCGATATATCTTGTTGAGCCTACTCAGACGAAGCTCTCCGTAAATGAATCGTTCATCGATATTATGGTAGATATCTTCCGTGTTCAGGATCTGCTGGACAAACTTCTTCCAGGCAAGCCACTTTATTTCTTCCGGAAGCAAGTGCTTCTCCTTTGCAATGAAGAAATCGCTCTCGTGTAAGATCAGGGCAGCGTAGGAGAATAAGAAGCCGAGCGCACACTTGTAAAGCCTCCGATGTCTGCATTCCTGGCTGTCTCTTCGAGAGTCAGCTTCGGCAGTCTTATCACAGAGGCAATTCTGTGGGCAGGACAGGTAGTCAGTCCAAAAATGGGGCTCGAGCAGGAAACGCGGGATCGGTTTCAGGATTATTCGATCGTTTTTCCAGACGAGATGTTCATCAAGCTGCTCCGATACAAAGATCTCCCGACCTAGTAAATGCTGATAGTGCAGCGGGCGGGGAGGCATTGGCCGGCCCACGATCCACAACCAATGGGAAACCTTGGTGATTCTTTGCAGATCAAGCTCCTTCTCGAAGTATGAAAGATCGAGATACGGGCTGGCCAGGTCATCGGATTCAGTCCGGTAGGCTGCAGGCAGGAGCGACAGGAATTGCAGGTCGTCGGCGTTCGATGCGGCAACATTGTTACTGTCCTTGTCTGCACCCGTAAGGATCCGGATCGAGAACGGCGGTGGTGACTGACCGAGAAACGATGAGCTCAGTGTATCTAACACGAGGGATAATGCATGAATGGATGAATACCTTTGGCAACTTCGCCATAGACGCTCCGTTCGGGGGGGGCTCTCACATCCCCGCTCAAGGGAGACCGCAGTCCGTATCCTATATATCTTCTTACTTATCTTTGGGACCCAAGAAGTATTACCTTAGAAACAAACATGACAGTAAAAGCCAAAGTCTAGGCCTGACGGGAAACTTGCTCGTGGAACGGATGGCGCAGGTGGCGCAGGTGGCGCACGGCATCCCATTCTTGTTCACCTACTCTACCTGCCTATCTAGGACTGCTGCCTTGGAGAAGTGACGCGTGAGCTCAGCCACAAACACAGTTGGATTAAGGTATTTCATAAAACAAGCGATTTCATTGGTTATGATTGTTTGATACAGGTTGATTCGCGTTGATGTCTTTGCCGAACAAAACATGTTTATCCCATATTTCGAGACCAAATCAGATCTTGACGTTGTTATATACTTCAGTTAACCACCTATTTATAGAGCGTGCTTACGTGGTGTTCCGAACCGAATACAGTGTCACGAGGGGTCTAATGAGTCTGTTGATCTGGCATCGCTTGGCTGGAACCCTTACTCCGTCGACTCATGGCGAATTACATTACAAGCCTCGGAATGGTCACGCAGGGCAACGAGCCAGCCCGGCTCCTCAGAGCTGGTGGAGTTATCTTAAGGTTGACCTTATTCGAGGCTGACTTCTCCCGCCTGTCAACCAACGAGGCAACCAGTGAGGTGATGTAATCAGGCTGTCGGTCCCTTCAGTTCCAAGGACCCAAGTATAACTGTTCCCCTGTTCCATTAATGTAGAATACGACGGTTTGGCATACAAGTGCTTTGCATTGGGAGTTACGCTCTTCGCCATGGTTTTGACCGTGCAGCAGCAGCGTGTGGGCTTGCTCGTTCTGCCCATAATCTCCGCACTGTTTATACTGAAAGGTCCATCTTTCTCTCGACCCAAATACAAAACTACATATCGTGTTCGGAATATCCCAGATCGCTTCACTACTCGGGATGAATGTCGTTTTCTTATTGAGAGCATCCTTTCGAACTCCGATACGCGTTGCAATATCACTATCCGGACTTTTGCTTCCAGTTTTGACCACCGCCAAGGGCGTACTACCATCACTCGCATGGTTACCTTCGATCTCGAGGATATCATCCCCGTGCAACTTAAACCTAACGCGAAAAACGAATGGACTTTCAAGAATTTCGATTTCCTGAGTCAACAAACTGGGGAGTACTTAACTATTGATACGCATTTCGTCGGCTTCACGGTGTTAAGCTCTCCCGAGGACGAAAACCATGAGTTTGAGTACTTCAGGATACACACATTAACTCATTGACCAGGCTGACCATTTTGCAGTCTTGTTGCCATCTCTGGTCTCGGCAGCCATGCGTGGGGTTCATTTAAGAAGAGGTCCGAAAAATCAATGTGGCTTGCTGACAAGCTCCCACAAGATTGGCCTCAAGCCCGAATCATGATATATGGATATCAATCTCCGATTATGGGTAGCAACAGTCGCCAGACCCTTATGGATATTGCTAAAACATTTAGCAACAATCTGATTAAGATGAGGAGTTCCCTAAATGTGAGTCACTAATCTTTTCATCATTCGGGTGGTTATTCATTCCCCACCCTTGCTAATCCTACGTTTGAGGTCTCCTCTAGAAGAGTGCCTCTTGTGTTTCTAGCTCATAGCTTGGGGGGGTTAGTTGTGAAGCAAGCCCTTATCAACTTATCCAAGCAAAGTAAAATCGAGCCAGGCACCCAAGAACCGTTTCAGTCAACCTGTGCAATGTTATTTTTTGGTGTTCCTTGCAAGGGCTTAGATGGAGAGATACTAGGTCTTGCGGCGATGGCTAAAGGACAATCTACAGAAGGATTTCTCTCCGATCTCAGGCGCAATTCTCCAATGGTTGATACGCTGGCTCAAAATTTTCTGAGCGTGTTTCAAAATCGCAATTCAGTTCAAATTTATTCCTTCTACGAGACAGTAGAATCTCCAACCGCTGTCATGGTAAGCATCAATATATACGAGATATAAGGACTTGCTAAATTTCTAATCAGAGCTATTTTGGGAGGCCCTCATTGAGAGGACCTAGAAAGCACTGGGTCGACAAAACTGCTGCCTTTAATGGACGCGACCTTGAACGGGAGGAAGATGAAAAATACTCCATCTCACTAGAAACAGACCACTCCAGCTTGGTCAAGTGTGAAGATGAAAACACTTTCAAGACAATCTCCAACGTATTGAAAGATTTGGACTGGGTATCTGCAACAAGGGCCATGGCATCATACAAGGAGCAAGGAAGTGAGAACATGTATAGAGCCAGGCAGGGTGGAAGTCGTAAGTACCTAAAGTTATACACCGTATACCTTGCAGAGAACTAATGTAAATAGCTCAATATTATAAGGTCGATGAAGCCGTAGAATATTTTACGGGTCGAGATGACTTTATCGATGAAATTCACCGCAAGCTAACCAACACTACGGCTACTACACCATCCATCGCAATATGGGGCCTTAGCGGTACGGGGAAAACAGAAACTGTTCTGAAATACGCATTCAAATATCAATCGCAATATTCTACGATTTGCCTATTCAATGCACGATCGGAAAAAGACCTTACGACCAGCATGACTTCATTTTTTGATTTCCTCGCTGATCGCAAAGATGCCAGATTAACGAAGATAAGTGGATATTCTAGTACAGACAAATCGAAAGATGTTAAGAGATGGTTGGAAGAAGAACACAACTGGCTGGCCATTTATGATGATGTCGATTTAGAGTCTGGTTATAACTTCAGAAGTTATCTTCCCCAACACTGCGATGGCCACCGAATTCTCATTGGTCGAAGCAATTCAATAATGAAATTTGCAGATGACGAGCTTTGGATGACTGGCATGTCCGACAGAGACGCAACTAGAATGTTGCTGAAACGAGCTGGGCTCACAAATCCGACAACTACGGAGAGGCTGAACGCGGAGAGAATCGTTCTGGAACTTGATAATATGCCATTCTTCATAGAGTATGCAGCCTCTTATATCAGGGAGGTACAAGGCTCCCTTCAAGAATATCTTGCTATACTACGCAACCAGAAAGCAAACATGGTGTTAGGGCATGCCAGCGGTAATCCTGGAGATAAGTTAGCCAGTTGGGAACTTTCATATCATGAGTTGCAAAAACACGATTTATCGATGATGCTGTTGAAGTTATTCGCATTCCTTGACGGCTCGTGTATCTCAATGACCTTGTAAGCCATGATCCTAACTAAGTAAAGTCACTACTAATTATTTAGGCTCAAACGAGGAAGTTCAAACCGTATGAGATGGAGCGAAGCAGGTACAAAGATTGATCGACCTCCCGAGTGGAGCATGGTTGACACGGGGATTCGAATATTATTGCAAGACCCAGAACAATTGAATTCAGCGCTAAAGCCTCTGCTGAATCGTTCTTTCGCTCGCCGAGAGCGAGATGGTAATATTAAGATCCCTAAGCTTGTCCAACGCCTAGTCATACGAAGACTGAGTCCTGAGGAGTTACTTAACTGGACTAAAAAGGCCATTTGCTTCGTCAGTCACAGTTTCCCCGAAGAGGCAGACCTTGAACAACCATTTGAGAGTTTGCGATCTGCATTGACACCCCACGTCTTTCGGTGTATGGATCATGCTCGAGAGTTTCCGGTATCGGAACTTTATAGCGTTACTTTTCAACTTGTATCTATGCTTCTTTCGGTCTTAGCCGGGTCCTGGAAGCAAATGGAGTTGATTGACTACGCAAATCTGCTTCTTGCGGAACGCAACAATGTGTACTATCGCTGCTTAGCTGCCAAATGGGAAGCATATATGTAAGTACCCTTGATTAGAAATACTTCATCGTGTACTAACCAAGCTTAGGTTATGGCATAAAAAAGCAGATTCCCAGGCTGCTGCTCTACTAAGTCGTACCCGACGTCTTGAAGAGCTGAAATTGGCTGCTACTGGGACTGCATTGGCTGAGGACTTTCTTACGGCCGAAGTTTCAGATTATCGTGGCCATGCAGCCTTGGGTGATTTGACTATGCACCAAGCCCAATTTTTATTCAAAGGTGGGCATTTTAAAGACGGAGAAATAATACTGAAACGGTGGAGAATCAAGTCCAATTCTGAAATGGAACTCCGAACTCAACTCTACATCGATACGGCGTTAGCCAAAAGCTTACTATGTCAAGATAAGATTTCCGAAGCAGTCGACATTTTGGAACGCTTAGTGCTGGTCCCTGAAGCTCACGGAACGGGCGCGATGCAGCCAGAGAAATACCATTGGGCAACCGCCTTACTAGCACAAGGCTATTGCGCACTCGGAAGTTGGGACAAAACGATCACCTTACTTTCAGGGGAAGTCCATTTCCGACAGAAGAAAGGTCTACAGACAGAGTTTATTACGTCTGACTTTCGCCTATATCTTGCTGAGGCATATGTCCGGACACACCAATACAAGGAGGCTTCTGCACTCTTATTGAAACTAGAGAATGCCCTAGGGAATGCCCTTCAGGCTGACAATCCACGAGCCCAGGGTCAGCTGGTGGCAACGAAGAGTCTCGAGGCTAGGGCATTATACATGCAAAAGTCGTGGACCCCTGCCTGCATGGCCTGGATTGACTATCTTACATGTCTATCTGTGGATGAGGCAGACATCACGGACCTGACATGGCAAAAGGGCTACGATGTCGAGATAGGAATCCTCTCTCTAGCTGTCGTCTATTACCATCTTGGCAATACCGCAAAGGCCAATCAGTACATCAAAATCATTGAGTCGGATCCTAACGCTCTCCAGTGGCCCGTTGGCGAAACTGATTATACGAAATGGCTTCTGTATCTCCAGGCTGATTACCGAGATGTCAGAATGAGCTGGTTTCAATTGAAATGGCGGGCGTGCCTACAACTGCTAGAATCATTATCACAGCATGGGCGGAACTTACCTTTGCTGTAGCTGTGTTTTTTTTTTTTTTTTTTTTTTATTGTGCTGAATTATGATACCTATTTCCTTCACTTCAAGGTTGCTTTGCTGGCGTTGTTATAAAGACTAGATGTATTTGAGATTATACCATCAGATGGAATAATTTTAGGTAATCATCAGTCATAATATCAATGAACTGTATAATATTCAAACCCTGCCAATCTGATGCAGTTCTTATAGCTTAACCATAATTTAGACAAGAAAAATAATTATGGTTTTCCAGCTTTTTCAAAATCTATTAATAAGATCTCAATGATTGAGGAAAGAAAGTGCGTTATTTTAGGTACAGAGAGGATTTGCAAAATCATTTCATGTATCGTCATGGAAATCTGTTGTGTGTGTAAGATTCGATGCAACTATAACCCAAAGGGGAAATTTTCAACGTCACAATATTGTATTGCTTATTCCCAAAGATGGATTTTACTTGAAGTGAAGTGAAGCTAAAGTTTTTTCATTCAGAAAAAGACAAGAGAAAACTTAAGTACATCAAAATAAATCTAAAAGTGAAAAAACTTACAGCTGTGCCATTAAATAATAAATAACGTAGAGAAGCTCTCTTTTCCAATTGGCCAGCCAACACACGAGACGACTTTCAAGCTTGCAAACAAAGAAGAACAAATGTATACAGATCTAAATCATAAGAATTTATAGTTGGTTTATTCTCACAAGGTCATTAGTTTGTACTACTGTATATGAATATATATAGCCTGTTCGGAAACAAATACGAAATACGAAATGTGGGATTTTCAACAAAGAGGTTTAGAGTGATCTATGAAGAACTCCATTCACTCTTACTTATGACGTCCTAAGTCCATCCAGTGCTAGAAGTGGAGCCTTTTTACGACATGCAACAAAGAGGTTATTAGGATAATGTATGGAAATCTGAATTACATATGACGTCTTAAGCCCATCCAGTGCTAGAAGTGGAGCCATTTTACGACATACAACAAAGAGGTTATTAGGGTAATGTATGGAGATCTGAATTACATATGACGTCTTAAGCCCTTCCAGTGCTAGAAGTGGAGCCTTTTTACGACATGCAACAAAGAGGTTATTAGGATAATGTATGGAAATCTGAATTACTTATGACGTCCTAAGTCCATCCAGTGCTAGAAGTGGGGCCATTTTGCGATATGCAACAGAAATAGAACATGGAGTGGTAAACCAAGTACCGTGATTTATTGTTTGCTATCTGATAATGTTCATTTACTCACTTTTATACCCACACCCCAAATCCCACCTTGCCCCCCCCACAACTTCTAACAAACCTCCCAACCATGCAACTAAATCCCCAACCCTCTCAAAAGCTCATAAAGACAAACTTTACATCTACCCGCAACCTCTTTTGTCCGCACCCTAGTTTCCCAGGACATATAGCCCAGTGTTTCATAGAGCCCGATAAGAGAATGGGGGTGCGAAGTGCAGAGGGTGAGGCCGAGACAGGTGGAGGTTAGGGGGTCTAGGAGGCTAAAGATGTGGATCTGTAGTTCTGGGGGAAGGGGGAGCATTGAGGCAGGAGAAAAACAGAGGGACAGGGTTGCACTGAGGAGTTTGTGGGTTGTGAGGAGCGGAAACTGTTACCGGGGGGAGAAGGCGGGAGCTGGGGCGGGCCTTGCTGGAGGAGAGTTATGGGGTATGTTAGTTGAAAAGCAAGGGAGAGGGGTTTCCATCTTTGGAAGGACGTGGCTCTGGGATCTAGATTTAGACAGATTCGGAAATTGGGGCTAAGGATTGAAGAAAGAGTTGAAGATATAGAGAGATATTAGGTATAGAACCCTTAAGGTAGGAATCCAACGTCTTGATTTAAATGTGCGGCAGATGGCAGAATTTCTGGAAGTAAGAGTCATCGGGGTTAGCAATGGTGAATCATTAATTGATTATGGACTGTGCAGAAAGCTAGTTGTTAAATCCGTAATTTATTTAGTTATAACACAAGCAATGGGCACATCTGAACTCACCCACCGTATTAAGGAGCTACAAAGTCAAAAATCATATTCTCCTTTTCATATCACCTCGTAACCCCCTCCGTACCCCATCCTAATCAGCCTGTCTGCGATCGCCTATTAAGTTGCTCTGGTTTGTGCATGTCCAATAAGTTTAATTCCCTCTCCAGCTCCCCCAGCCTCTCACTCACAGAACTTTTACTCTTGAGTGTCATTACTGCTCCTTTCTGCGCTAGGTGGATTAATTTCTCATCCAATTTAGCTCCTTTCGTTAATCCAGCCATTACGACACCTAGAAATGTGTCTCCTACACCGTTGACACTAACAACTTCCTCTGTCACCTCCGCTGCTGGGAAGAGTCGCATATATACGCCCCCAATTTTGGAGTTCCCTTCTGTATTGCGAAAGGGGATATAGGGCGCTTCAGCTGGGTTGGTGAGACGCTCATCGAGAGGAGAAAGGAGAGAGGTCATTAATACACCATCAGCACCCAGCTTTGTAAGGATAGTATGGATATATGGCAATAACATTACACTCATGAAAGGGGTTCCCGAGTCAGTGAGTTTTAAACCCGTGGTGGCGATAAATCGTTCCCTCGAGGCTTCTGGGCTAGGGATACCAAGTGCATTAAAGACTTCCAAGTAACCCTTGGCCGAAAAAAACCCATTAGAAGAAGCGGAAGCATGGATAGCACCTAATTCCTGCTGATTGGGCGTAGCTAGATCAAGGCGATGGTTTGGGAAGATATCGAAACGTTCGGCGATCCCATTGGGTGGTTTTTGGAAAAGTCGTTCAGATTTATTCACTGAGACTGGCTCAAATGCGACTTTTACTTTGAGGACTTGTTTTGCCCAGTTTAGAAAATAGTCGAGGGCATTCCAATTCCAGTTTGCGTCGATCACAATCCAGGATAAGGAGGGTGAGATTTGTTCTTTAAGCTGTTGACATAATTTGTGATATTCATAATTATTGGACTCATAGATGGACATGTCAGCCATGGCGAAGATGAGGTCTTTTTTCGTGTCATTGAAAGCGACGTATTGTGGCGTCCTGTTGCCTTCTTGAAGGGGTAGAGCGTGGATGCTACCAGTGTTTAGACCTTCGGATTGCATGTTGCTTGTAATCAAGCCTCCAGCTCTATTGCTTTTAGCCCATGAATAACCCGAGAGCACAATTATACTTACGAATCTGATCCAACCAAAGTTGATAATCTAACTGAGATATCACCGCCAATTCGCTGGGTTGCTAGAGCTACATTGTGTCCCACACCACCAATTGATTGATTAATCACGGCTCTGTTGGAGGTATGTAGTGCGGGAGAAATCACTTTCGCCACTGCGGAAAAGTCTCCATCTACAGGCTCCAGCGCTGTTGGGGAATAATCGCAAGATATGTCTACGGCTACGGATCCGAAAACAATAAGATCAATCTTGGGGGTTTTCTGCTGCTGGGATCACGTTAGAAATTTGTAAATAACTAAAGGTCTTTGTATATGGGGTAGCAACATATCACTTAGAGATGGCTGAATGAGCTAACCATAGCTGAAGAGTTATATTTACCTCCGCTGGCATGAAAGTGCTGCCTAGAGTATCTCGACTCGAGCCGTCCATAACATTTGTGTGGCTACGTACTTCTATCAGAATATCCTCAGTTTCCAACACAAGGAAACCTACTGGCTAGACTCTGCCCTTAATCTCGAAAGCTCGACAGAAACCTTAGTAGCTATTGTAACATTTGACTCGATCAAGGCCGTGTTTGCGGGTATGCTATTTCCCTGCGTGAGCTCTTTGATTCTCGACAGAATGAAAGGTGTATTTGAATGGCCATGGAAACCTTGTTCGGCAGCTTCTTTCACAGCTTGATTTATAGCCTCGTCGATCTTGTCTTTAGGCATTGAAAATTCTTCCGGGATAGGATTTGCAAATAACAATCCGGAAGCATGATGATCTTGGGTTACTGCTTCTATTAGACTTGCACTTTGGTGGATATAAATGGACTTACAAATCATGGCAGCAGCTTCTCTGGCATTTTGAATCACCAATGGACTTTCTACGCCACTGTCCCTGGTGTAAAAGGCTGGGAAATCAATTTTCCCCTTACGACCATCGGCAAATGTACAAACAGCTACGCCCTGAGTTTCCAGATACTCCAATGTCCTTGGAATATCAAGGAAGCTCTTGCATCCACTGCTGATGACGGCCAATGGTGTTCGTCCAAGTTCACTTAGATCTGCAGATATGTCCATCGTATCCTGACCACCACGATGGACGCCACCAAGACCGCCAGTACCAAATACTTTGATTCCGGCCCTAGCTGCAAGGATAATAGTGCCCGCAATTGTAGTACCTCCAGCCATTTTATGGCCTAGATATCCCTGAAATAAGATGAGACCAAACTCTCAAAAGTAGAAGCAAGGAGATCTTGTCCTGAATGGACGACCATGTTGTATAGTAAAAGGAATATACCATACCATTCCAAGGATATACGGCAGATCCCTCCTAGAAACCTTCATCGTACCAGGTTTCGTAGCAGCTTCTGCCAAAATACCAATTTCTTCACGTGTTAATCCCACCCGTGCAACTCCATCAAGAACTCCAATCGTAGCAGGAATCCCTCCATTCTGACGAACAACTTCCTCCAATTTCAATGCCAGTTTGTGATTGTCGGGGTATGGAAATCCATGGGTATAGATAGTAGACTCGAGAGCCACGACTGGGCGATTCTCACTCACAGCATCATGGACCTCTTTGGAGACTTCAATGAACGGGTAATTTTTGTGGCTCTTGCTTACGAGTAGGGGCTTTCTAGCCTTGGGAGATAATTGTGATCCGGGATTGGGATCATGACCTTCTTTCAAGCTTCCATCAGGGCCCTTGAGATTCCTGGGACATGAACTGAAAGCTCTTAGACTCCGTGGGAATTGACGAGAAAGACTAGAGCGGATCATGGCGAGGTGAGAATGATATCGTCAATCTACTTCAAGAGATCTTAATTCCGTATCTAGGCTTGATAGTCCGAAGTCGCAGAACGTCCGCTCCTGGTGAGTCAAATCGAGAAAGGATATATGGAGGCAGCGACCCATTAAATCCGGACAATACATCCTGTAAGCCCCTGTAATATCTAAGTTGGCCCGTAAATCTTTGATTTAAGCGTTGTAATTGCAGGCACTAGTCGCCAAATCGCCATAACAGTGGGGCTACTGGGCACTTATAGGCTCTACGGGCTTATTCGTCCGATTAGGGACTGTAAAGAGAGATATTGCACGTGACTTGGTTTTCTAGCCGGACTTTTGGTTTCTCCGATGTGAGAACGACGTCAAGCCAAAACAATCTATTTGATACATACCAAGTTTTCGATCCTCGGAAGAGGGCATGTCAATGGCGAGGCCCGGATCTTGCATAATCCGGTCGGGATTCTGATCTCGGTATAAATGCATAGTGAGCACGAGTATACAAACCCCCCAGGATGTGTCTTCCATTCCCTGTCAATGCTTAATATCATGCTGCTATTGAGAACGCCACTTTCCTGCTTTTCCAACATCATCTCATGATGCTCCCTCCATCCTTCTCCTCCTCATTATGATCTAGTTTTCGTCGCGATGGCATTATTTCCATTCCAAGTACTTGTTCTCTCGCTGCTTCTGCGAAGCGTGAGAGCACAGCAAATCATAAATGGACAGATATTCACACCTGGAATAGCAATCGTTGATGCGCCGCAGCCAAATACACCGCTGGGTGGCGGTGAGTCTCGATCTTTACTCGCAAATGGCAAATCTTACTGATTCCACAGATACTTTGCAAGTAGCACTCGACGTGTCATCCGATGGACAACTCCAACTCCCACCCTACCCTTCCGACGCCGAATCTGCAATTCACAACATCACGATCTTCCTCTCGAGTTACGTGACAGGCAAGAATTTCACCATCACAAATGGAACTGCATCGGCTGGAAACGCAAGTCTGGGGGATATTATGTTACAGGAGACTACAAGTACGGTAAAACACGTAAATTGGATATGGCCCGACTGTTTAGTAGGGGATGGGAGTCCAACAACCAATGATTCTGATCGAGGGAGTTACAATGTACACCTTCTACTATCATTATAGAATGTCAGTTACTAATAAGACAGATATCTATCCGACAAAATTTTCGATTGAATGGTACCGACCAATACACGATTTTTGACCTTCCGATTCAAGTCACGAATAGTATATCCGAAGAAAACAATCGACCGTCTTGCGATTCTTTGGAAAATGCGCTCTTATCCCAGGAAGCTCTAAATGCTTCTGCTAATTCGTTTACTCGCATCCCCGGGACAGCAATTGAGACAACTAATAGCGGAAGTGGTGAAGGTCTCGGGGGCTCAAAGCCGGATGCTACATCGCAGGATCCACTGGGAGGTGCAGGGGTTATTGATTGGCGGGCAAGTGTCCATTGGGTATGGATACTTGCTTTAGGGACAATGTTTATCATATAGACAACATTGAAATTCATTGGATATTTTCGCTTGACGGTGCTCTTTACTGGGTGATTTATGTTTTATCGACGGGCCTTACAAAGAATTCTAATCAATAGCCAGCTGGTTGCCAGAGGAGAATGATGGATCGTGGGAAGTAAGGAACTTGGAGACTTGAGGAAGCGTGTGAAGAGAGTGGCTCGAAATTTATTTTATAAATCATAACGAGGCAAGAAGCCGAAGCGATCATGAGAGCAACGACGAGCTCAACAGCGCCAAGTCGGCCGAGGACGATGAGAAGAAACCATTCCCCGCCAAGCGGAAGCAGCTGTCCTCGTTTTACGATGGCTTAACACACAAGAAGCGCAGGCGTCTTCTTCAGCAGAGCTCTCCATTCGCCCATGGGATCCTATAGGCGAGCAGCACTTGCTGGCGTACAAGAAGGAGGGCATGTCGTGGAAGTGGATGTTCCACCAGTTCCTAGGTAGGGCTCAGCCTGCAGCACGCCCGCATCTGAACATCGTACAGGCCAGAGGCAAGGAGGCTTCCTCGCGCAAGTGGACAGGCGGCTCTTGGTGCACGCTTGTCCGTTGACATCTGTCAGGATGAACCGAGCGTTATAATCGGAACGGTTTACTCTTTTCGAAAGGGGCTTATATTCGTCGACGGAATGGGCATTGGGAAGCGAAGATCCGTACAGGTTTCATTAATTTAGCTTTCACGAAAGTTAATAGCAAAGGAGGCTATTAACATCTTGAACTGGAGGAGCGGCCATGGTGACGCCGAGCATGGCAACAGAGTGGATGGTCAGACTTGGACGAGCAGCGCATACTAGCATACATTTAAAATTTCAAGGGCGCCGGACCTACTTCTTTAACACTACTGCTCAGGACTCCTTGGAACTCATCAGGCACCCAATGCAACTTCCCTACGTGAGTGTCGCCAGTGCCAGATTTATCGAATTAGGCGGCTTCTAATTCGGCTCCCTGCTCGATTCCTATCATTAGAATGGCATAGGGTGGTCAAATTGGACCCCCTGGATTAAGGGGACTCTTCCATCCGACCGTCACCTGGAAGATCTGGCATTAAAATACTTAAATAACTAATACAGCGTTTCCTGGTCAACTTGGCACAGATCGAAGATAATACTGTATTGAGCCGAGTCTATCATATCATTGAGGTAGAGAATATTCCGACCACAGCTGAACTCAAAATGGACTGCCTCCATGACTCAAATGGGCTTACATTCAAGTTGCGGACCGCTCAAAGGACACTCTTCTGTATCTCGTTTGTATGGGAGGGAGGAAGTCACGATTGGTGAGAACGGGTGAGACGCGGAGCTTTATCACTGCCCTGGCAGTTGATCAATCGTGGAAATTATGTATTGATAATTAGGTGCAGATTTTAGACTGGATTCAAAGAGATATTATTCCCCACCCCTCCTCCCTGTATTCGTTCGTGGCTTCCACTCTAGTGCCTCCGACATGGTCTCGACTTGAAGATCCATGATCTGCAAGCTACTACGAAATTTAGGGGGTTTTTTTTTCAAATTTTTTTTTTTTTTCACTTGCCTTCAATGATGTTAATTTATCAGCTGCATTAGACTCCTCCACTTCATTCATCATCGGTATCGTTCTCTAATTCATCGTCAAAGTAACAGTTGATTCCGTCGCTCGATGTGTCTGAGTCGCCGTAAAACAGGTGTTTTGGGTCGGAGGGATCATAAATTACTTTTTTAATCAGCTATACTCTACCCTGTATAATATTCCCAAAAGAAACATACAAGGGAGCTGGTTCATGGCAGCCAACAAGCCCGAAGTCTCTTCTTCCAGAGATCGGGATATCGTACGTTCTCTGAAAGCGGGCAGAATAATCTCGCTATATTATTGTTTATTTGCAACAAAATCAGCCCATTTCCAGTGACCAATAATCTTTCGTCCTGTGATCTCCCATAAACAAAGATAGTAATCTATATAGTATTGATTCGATTTTCTATATGCATCTTTCACCCCATAGTGATGCATCTCGACACATACGTCAAAAGTAAGCAACCTGTCTGCGATTCGAGTGTTAAGAATCAACGACGGTAAGGGTCTAAGGCCCTCTTCGGTTTGCTCTCCAAATCGCCAGCTCTTGAATAGCTGCTGGAGATGCTGTAAACGAAATGTAGGGTGTTGGCTTCCATATTTTGTGATTAATGTGTATAGCCAAGGTCTCTACACCAGATTCCGAGTATCGAGGCGTTGACGTGCACCAAGTTCATCCCGTTTTCAGGCGGCGGTCTGACGATACCTTTTCGGCCACAATCCGAGTTTTACGTAGTTCGTGGTCAGAGACCGCTGCGCCGAGTCTGGTACCAGAGCAGGTTACGGCGGGAGAGATTGATATTGCCAAGGGAACGAAGAAGAAATGAAGTTGGGCAAGGGAAACATATTAAAGATGGGTCCAGGTGGTGGCTCGACTGGAAAGTTAATCCAAATACGGGGCAAATGAAGGACCTGCTCGAAGACCAGGACTAGGCGCTGTGCGATAAGGAACATGGGTGGTTTGGTACTAAGTTCTTTCTCCAGTCATCACTGGGGCGAGTCGCGCACAAAGGGATTCTTGTCGGGGTGTATGAGGACGGCCCCGAGTAGTTATATAAGAAGGAAAATGGAGAGTCACATTTGGAGCATCAGTGCGACTCACGAGGAATTCCATTGAAGCAAAACGTTGACTCGTAAAACCTCTTTAGATCACCGCCAGTAATTTGAGCACATCCTTCTCGAACCACACTCTGTATTCGGTATGACTCCACTATGCCAAAATCTGGATTGTAGCAATGATCTTATATATCCCCAGAGTCGACGAGCTATCGCCAAAGAGATCATTCCCCCATACTCTCTGTCTCACCACCTTATTATCTTCCTTCTGATATATATTATACAGCCTCCAATCATGTCCTTCAACAGACACAAGAGGTATTCCAATAGGTACGAGCGTCCCGCTCAGCGCATTGAGCTTCTCCAGCTGTGCTGCAGCCCAGACGGCGAGCTGGACTATAGCGTCGTTCTTGCCTTCTCCTGGGAGCTTGACTTCGATGTTGACGGTGATCGGCCGATACTTGACAGGAACAGATCTTGTCTGATTATTAAATAAATTAAATAAGTTTTTTTTTTAAAGGGTTCCGGGAATAGGGCCGGTCCGAACCATATAACTTAGGCAACAAGATCCCCTTGAATTAGGTAATGCCTATCTCCGTAAGTAAACACATAGCCGTTCATCCGTTCCTCTCTAACATAGTTATTTTTGTACAAGCAGCAAAGCAGACAAGATGACAACATTTGAAAGTTTCCTAACCAAAGCCACAGCCCCAGGTCCCGAGCGGCTAATTCCTGGCTGTGTGGTCATGGTTGCTAATCGCGATGGTATGTGAAGTAGAAGGCAACGAATACTCTGCGATTGGACATGCTTGATTCCAAACGTTGACTTCTGATAGGTATCGTGTACTCCAACTCATTTGGGGCGCAATCAGTAGATCCGGGATCGCCACTGTTCGAGACCCCGCTGTCCCTGGATACCACAATGTGGATTGCGTCATGTACTAAACTCCTAACTGCCATTGCTGTACTCCAGTGTGTAGAAAAGGGATTGTTGGATCTAGACGACGATATCTCTACTGTGCTGAGCGAATGGAAGGAACCACAGATCCTAATCGGCTTTCACGCTACGACTGGAGAACCAATCTTGGAGAAGGCTAAGGAGAGAATCACACTCAGAATGCTACTTACGCATCAGAGTGGCATGGGCTACAGTTTTACGCATCCGGATTTGGAGAAGTTTGTTGAGTATCGGAAGAAGATAGGGAAGGGGGATTCCAGGCGTCTTGTAATTATCACGTGCATCTATGCATCCACTAGAGCAAGTCACGCTAATTGATCCCATATTATACAGCGAGATGCATATTTCCTGCCTCTTCTCTTCGAGCCCGGCACTTCCTGGGCTTATGGTGTGGGTACAGACTGGGCAGGGCAGATGGTGGAACGCGTCAATAACAACCAGAGTCTGGGCTCGTACATGGAGGAGCATATCTGGAAACCACTTAACATGACATCCACCACTTTCCGGCCGAATCGACTAGATATCGTGGCCCGGCGTAGCGATATGACCATGCGAGACGCCCACGGGACCTTGCTCCCGAGTCCCACACGGTTTTTTCCCGAGGATACGCCCGATGATCATGGTGGTGGCGGGCTCTACTCATGCCCCGGAGATTATATCAAAGTCCTAATCGCCCTTCTGAAGAACGACGGTACATTATTAGCGCCCGCAAGCATTGATGCGCTTTTCACGCCGTGCCTGTCCGCAGCCGCAGCGGCGGAGTTGAAAGGAGTCAGGACGGTACAAAACAGCGAGCTAGAGACGAAGAAAGACTCTTGGGCTATGGGCGGCGTGGTGGCACCGGTCGACGTAAATTACGCGCTGGGAGGGCTGTTTGCAGAGTGCGATGCAGAAGGTGGCAGGAAAGCAGGCACGGTGTCTTGGGGCGGGCTGCCGAATCTGAGCTGGGCTGTGGATCGTGTGTCTGGTATTGCTTTTATGTATGCGAGTCAGTTGTTGCCGCCGGGGGACAAAACCACTAAGGAGATACTGGGACTGTTTGAAAAGGCGATCTACAGTGGAGAGATCCAGGCTGTATCCTCTTGAAATAATGGTCTTGCATGCGTAAATCTACTCGTTGTGCTACGCGTCCTAGTTCTTGTGTCCCAGTGTTGTTTCTTGCAAGTTGTTGAAGCCAATGGTTGTATCATCATCAGAGACATGACCTAGAAGCTTGATAGGTCGATATAGGTACCTACCTAACCAATCAGGAGATCAGATCACGTGCCATATACATGGTTTGTTGCAGATCTTAAAATCGAATTTCAAATCCTGACCAGAATTTTTTTTTTTTATTCTCGTCATACCCTTCTTTTCAAGGGTTCAGGAGATTTTATTCTGAGAATTGAATATATATTTTTTGATATGCTGAAGGTTGGAGGTTGGAGGTTAGAGCATCGAAATGGATTTCTAGATGTGCCACCAAAAAAACGTGATCGTGCCATATACATGGTTTGTTGCAGATCTTAAAATCGAAACTCGAATTTTGACCAGAAATTTATCCTCGCCATACCCTTCTTTTCAAGGGATCAGGAAATTTTATTCTAAGAATTGAATATATATATTGCGATATGGTGGAGGTTAGAGGTTGGAGGTTGGAGATTGGAGGTTAGAGCATCGAAATGGATTTCTAGATGTGCCACAAAAAAAGGAGGTGCTTCTGGCATGGCACGTGATGTAGCTTGGCGGTCTGCAAAATAATATATAAAGAGGATATGTGAGGGGCGTGATAACAGAGTGAAGAAGCCATAATACATATATTTGTAGAGTAAGACCAAAAGTTAAAAAGCTCTTTTCGGGGTCCCTACGGCCTTTATATATATTTCTTTTTCTTTGATCCGTGCATAATCCTACTAACCTCAACAGAACATACCCGTGCGGGCCCGCGGGCATCGTAAGACTACCGCACCTGACAGGATATAACAATCGAGATTTTAAATTTTGAAATTCCAGCATTTTATCCAAGAATTAGAATTTCTCGAACGCCAAAAGGTGTCTTCAATATCTAGGATAATTATCCATTGACTTTAAGAGAGAAGCCAAGGGAAAAGATTGATGTCGTGCCATGATTTTGTGAATAGCATTAATTTCTTTGGATGGCAAGTAATCACTCCCGCCAAGACTTCAAAAGAGGAGAGGCTATAAAATATTGCAAAGAATACATGTACGTGAAGCCATAAATATATGTTACCTAGAACTGTGATATAAAGATATAAACCCAATTTGCTATTTTAACAAAAGATCAAATATTTCTATATTTATATATAATCAATATTATATTATTATTGAGAAGTTAAGGCAAATTAAATAATAAACAAATTAAGAATTTATTTATTATATGTTAAAAGCTTAAATTCACTTAAAAAAAATATTTAAAATTTTTATTTTTTATAAATAAAAATTTTGTAATTATAATCTAAAATAAAAATCTAGCTTATATAATAATATATAAAATTTAATTTTCGCTAAATTTTTTATATTTTTAATAAATTATAAGCCCGGTGCGTACTGGACACGATTCTCTTATTAAAGCAAAATCGAACAAATAAATCGAACGAATTAATCGAACGAAATTAAAATTTTTAAAAAAAGCTTTATATAAATCGAACGAATCGAATAAAATTAAAAATTTTTAAAAAAAGCTTTGCATAAACTAAACAAATAAATCGAACGAATAAGCCAAATAAAATTAAAAATCTTTAAAAAAAGCTTTATATATATTAAAATTAAATAAAATTTAAAAAAAGCTATTTACAAAATAATAAAATTATTGAAAAGTTAGGGCAGATTAGGTAATAAACAAGTTAAAAATTTATTTATTGCATGCTAAAAGCTTGGATTTACTTGAAGAAAATATTTAAGATTTTTATTTCTTACAAACAAAAGTTCTGAAATAATAGTTTATATAAAAAGCTTATATAGCAATATATGACGTCCAACCCCCGCTAAGCCCTTTATATTTCCAATAAATTATAAAATCCGGTGCGTACTGGACACGATTTTCTTGCTAAAGCAAAATCGAACAAATAAATCGAACGAGCAACCGTACGAATTTAGAGATCTCCAAAGGGAGCTCTATACAAACCGAACGAATCAATCGAACGAAATCAGAGTCTTCAAAAGGAGCTTTGCATAAACCGAACAAATAAGCCGAACGAAGTTAAAAATTTCCAAAAAAAGCTTTATATATATTAAAGTTAAATAAAATTTAAAAAAAGCTATTTGCAAAGCAATAAAACGAATATAGCTTTTATACAAACCAAATTATTAACAAATTAAAATATTACGCATTAATTTATATAAAATATAAAATAAAAAAAAATAGCAAATATTTGCTTACGCTTATAAAAAATAATTATAAAAATTAATTTCGCCAAATAAAAATAAAAATTAAAAGTAAAAAAATATTTTATATTATCGAAACGATTAAAATTAAGTTTGCATAAATTTAGCGAGAAAGAAATATTAAATTATTAATAAATATATTATTTATATTTGCAAATAATATTAATAAAATTGCTAATATTATTAATTAATTCGAATAATTTGGCAAATTATAAAATTTAAAAAAAAGCAAAAATATAAAATTAAAACAATGCCAAAATAATCGAAATAATTATTAAAAAATTAAAAAAAAAATAATATAATTTTAATTAACAAATATAAAATTGCTTTTGTTATTTAAATTTAATTTAAATTAAAATATAAAGCAATAAGTTCAGCCATTATTAATTAATTTATAATATAATCCATAAAATCTTTGCTTATTATATAGGTTTTTATTTATAAATTCAACGTTAATAGCTTTTTTTTAAAATATAAAGCAAAATTAATAATAAAAAGAAATATGCAAACTAAAAAAAATAAAATTTATGCCGTTATATTAATTGCAAAAGTTTTTAAATTTCTTATAATAATTGCAGTTTATTTTAATTTTAATATATATTAATTTAATGCTATCAACGCGTTTGGAAATGCTTTAATAAATAAATTAATTTATATTTATTTTTTAAAAAACATAATTGTCGGAGCCACGGGGTTAATTATGCTTTCGACGCGGGGCACAGCTTGTTATTGCAATATGCTTTTTACGTCGTTTAAATAATTTTATATTAAAAATAATTTAAATAAAAGCGGGGCGAAAAATATAAATAAGATATTGCCGCACGTTATTGCTTCCTAAGCGATTTTAATAATTAATTAAATTTTATAAATTAGGCCAACTATATAGAATTATATATAAAACTAATTAATATAATTATTAATATTGGTAGTACTAAAATATAAAATAGCTAGGCTTATTTTAATTAATTTAATTAATCAAATCAAAAAAGTTTTATCGAACGTGTTCGACAAGCTGCCAAAACAATAATAAAAAAATAAGCAAATAAATAAATAAATCCTAAAAATTTTATAGCTTTTATCGAACATATTTGATAAGGGCTAAGCTTTTCTTTATGCTTTATTTACTTTGCCATTTTAAAATTAATTTTATTAATATTAATTAAATTTTTCAAAGCAAAATAAGCCTTTAATTTAATTATAATATTCGCGAAATTAATATTATTATTAATTTATTTAATTTTTGCAATTTTTCGTTATTTGTAAAATTAGCAAAAATATATAAAATTAATTATAAACTTTTTCTTTTGGGTCGTACCGAGCTTAACGAGGCAATTATATAATAATTTGAAATCGATATAAAAAATAAAAAATAATATAATTCCAAGAATTTTCTTAATTATTAACTTAAATGCAACGGCAATATCGAAGCCGTAAGCCATTTCGTACAGCTTTAAGGCTAGTACGCTTTTAATAATTTGTTTATATTTAATTAAAAATTAATAAATAATATTATATTTGGATTCGCCGTTGGCAAATATAATAATATAGCTAATTTATAAAAATAAATTTTTATTATTAGCGAAAAAAATATTAATAAAAGCATTTGCTTCTTTATTTGCGGATATAATTAATTAAAGAAATTTTGCTAATAAAAGTTTTTATTGAACAAATCTTTTAATTATTAATTATAGGTTCTGTGACCGTGCGATTTCTTATATAGCTGTTAGCTTTTGCAGCTTTATCCTAGAATTCGATTAATAATTATATTTTTTTTAGCATTGCTTGCATATCAAATTTTATTATTTGGATCGATCGCTTAGCTGGTTTGTTTTAATATAAAAATATAATTATAATTAATTATAAAATAATTTTATTTTTAATCTTTTATTTTTTTATAACTTTTAGCAATTTTAAAGCATTATTTAATTAGGCACGTTTAATTTTTTTTTTTTATTTATTTTTTCATTTCAATTTTCCAATTTTTAAATATTTAATCAGCGTTTCTTTTATACTTGATTAGAAAGACCCAATTTTTTCTTAAATAAATATCGATTATTAATAAAAAATATCGATTTTCCCAAATTATTAATAAAAATAATCCAGCAACGTCGAATTATACAAGTTTCAAAATCTTTGTCGGCTATATACTTAGCTCTTTTGGAATCTTATTTCGCATTTTCGTAATAGCATATATATTACAAATATTAATATCGCTCGGGATTTTAATTTTTTTTTTCGAATATCGTTACTTTGTAAAGATTACAAATTTTCTCGGGTTTAAAATAAGCAAAGCGTTTATAATATTTAAAATATTATGTTAGTTTTTTTTTTTTTTTGTTGCTTTTTTATTATTGCTATTATTATTTATATCAAAATCTATGATTGTTTGTGCTGGCATTCCATTCTTAAATAATTATAATTAAATAATTAAGCTTAATGTTTTTTGGTTTGCTTATTTAATCTTCGAAATAAGTTTGGTTAAAGCGATTTTAAGAAAAACAACTTTAATTAAAGCAAGTTTGCTTAGGGCACGATTAATAAAAAAAGCTACTTTTCTAATTGTTTTGTTCTAATATTTTTTGGATATATATTTCATAATATAAAGATTATATAATTATTTTGCTATTAAAATTCTTTTATATTTCTTAATAATTTAAATATTTTTTTTATTAAAGATTTCTTGGTAGCTACCTTTGCATAGCTTTTTTGCTAAAATTAAATTAATATTTAACTTAGAAACAAAAAACATATTATTTAAATAATAAAAGGTTTTATTTGCAGCCCTAACCAATATTACTTCTCGCTATCGAAAATATAGCATTTTTTCCCTTACTTATATATAGATTTTAAATATCGATCTTAGTTTTTTAAACAAATAAAATTAATTAATTATAAATAAACTTGCTTTTGTATCGATTGCCCAATCGCCTAGGATGCTTTTACAAATAGATTTCTTTAACAATATAACTTTTTTAATAATAGCTTTTTTATTAAAAAAATTTTTTTTAATTTTGCTTATTAAGATCGCTTTTAATTTCTTTATCAAAATCGTAGGCAGTAGCATATCTTTTTTTTTTTGCGCTAAGAGATTGGCTTCTTTTTTAGCTGGCGAAATAGTTTGAATATAAATCAAAAAGTTGGCTGTACGGATTTCGAGCGTCAGGTATTAGGAGCCTTAGATTTAGATTTGGATTTATATTTTTTATTTTCGTTTTTAAGGCGTAGTTTACGTGCAAACTTTTTATTAGCAGCTTAATATTTGTAATCGGCTACAAAGTGCTCGATAGATTTATAGTAATAATATTTAAGTGCTATGTCCATTATGTTTATATTAAATATATTATTTTTTCTTCGTAAAGCATGATTTAAATAACGGTAAATAGTTTAATATTGACGCCATACGGCATACGCTTTTTTCTTACTAATGCTTTCAAATTTTAAATTTTATAATTATGTTTTTTTTTTTTTAAAAAATCTTAATTTTTTTTTTTAATTAATAGCGATTGTTAGGTAAGAAATCCATCGATTACAGCAATATAGCGCCCTTGTTTTTGAAGTAAAAAAATCAATATTAATAGCAATACTTTATTTAAATAAGCATTTTTTATTATGCTATTGGCTGCAACTAGTTTTCGTCGATATTTTTTAAGTTTGCTTTATAATCTATCGATTCCTATATTTTTATTAAATATAAAGTTCTAAATATTAGTTATATATTGGTTGGCGATAGCTAAATTTGTTGCCTTATATTTTAATTTAAATTAAGTTTAAATAGCAAAAATAGTTTTATATTTGTTAATTAGAACTGCGTTATTTTTTCTTAATTTTTCGATAATAATTTCGATTGCCTTAGCGTTATCTTAATTTTATATTTATGCTTTTTCTAGATTTCATAATTTGCCAAGCCGTTCAAATTGGTTGGTAATATTAGCGATTTTATTAATGCTATCTGCAAATATAAATAGTATATTTACTAATAACTTAATATTCCCTTCTCGCTGGATTTATGCAAACTCGGTCCTAATTATTTTAATAATATAAAATATTTTTTTGCTTTTAATTTTTATTTTTGCTCGGCGAAACTAATTCTTATAATTGTTCCTCGTAAGTATAGGCAAGTACTTGTTATTTTTTCCTATTTTATATTTTATATAAATTGACGCGTAATATTTTGATTCGTTAATTGTTTAATATATATAGAAGCCACATTTGTTTTATTGCTTTGCAAATAATTCCCTCTGGATTTTATTTAATTTTTGATATATACAAAGCTTTCTTTGGAAACTTTTAACTTCGTTCGGCTTATTTGTTTAATTTATTCGTTCGGTTTATGCAAAGCTTTTTCTAAAAATTTTTAATTTTGTTCGGTTCGTTCGGTTTATACAGAGCTCCCTCTGGAAACTCTAATTTTGTTCGGTTAATTCGTTCGATTTATTTGTTCGATTTTGCTTCAGTAAAAAAGTTGTGTTCAGTACGCACCGGATCTTATAATTTATTGGAAATATAAGGGATTCAGCGGGGATTGAATATTATATATTGCTATATAAGCTTTCTATATAGTTTACAATCCCAGGATCTTTATCCGTGGAAAATGGAAATCTTAAATATTTTCTCCAAATAAATCCAAGCTCCTTGCATGAAATAGGTGAATTCATAACTTGTTTATTACCTAATCTGCCCTAACTTCTCAACAATAATATTATATAAATTTTTTAAAAATAATATTAAAATTTTTAAGTATAGTTTAAATTTTAGTTCTATAATATTTAATATTATTATTAAATTTTTTATTATATAAAGTTTATATAATAAATATTAAAATTAAGCAATTGGCTTAATAAAAAATTATAAAAAAATAAAAAATAATTTAAATTTGTTTTATAAAAAAATTTTTGCCGTATTTTTTTATTTTAAAAAAAAAAAAAATTAATAATATTAATATAATAGTAGAAAAAAAAGATTAGCAAAATCGTAGCCAGGAAACCAAATATAAAAAGCGGAAATTTTAAATATATTAAAAAATTTAAAATATTAAAAAAAATAAATGGCAATTAAAAAAAAGAATTTTTAAACTAAGCAATAAAAGAAATATTTAAAGCAATATTTCCGATATAAATATAAATAATAAAAATATTAATAAGCAAAACCTACAAAAAAAAGCTTAAAAAAAATAAATTTAAAAATAATAAAAAAAAATTTTATATTAAAAACAAAAAAAAATTTTAGAATATTGTTGGTAGTTATATTAGCTAGTTTTACGTGTGATCCCGTATGATTGGCCTAACTTATAAAGTTTGGCTAATCATCGGAATCGCTTGAAAGGCGGTGGCGTGCGGCAATATCTTGCTTATATTTTTTGTTTCGCTTTTATTTAAATTATTTTTAATATAAAATTATTTAATCGACGTAAAAAGCATATTGCAATAGCAAGCTATACCTCGCATCAAAAGTATAATTAATTTTATAGTTTTAATATTAATTAGTTAACAAATAAATCAGAATATTAAATGTAAAAAAAAAAAATTAAAAATAATTAAGCCATCGTAATATTTTTAATTAAATTTAATACCCGGCGCAACTATTTTGATTTGTTGCAAATAGCTCTAAAAAATGTAAATTTAATTGGGCCTGGCACCCGGCGTAACTGCTTTATTGCTATTAGCCTTTGCTAAGAATTTAATCCTTTAAGATTAATCTAGTTTTTGAAAGATTTGTATTAGCAATACAACGAAATATGCATTAAACCCAAATATTATTTATTTTATTTTTTTTTATATTTTCATTTTATTTTTATTATTTTTTTTTTATATTTTTTTTTAATTTTTTTTTTTTTTTTATTTATTTGTTAAATATTTATTTTTGCATTTTTCGAATTCTTGTATATTTTCTATATATATATCTTTTTTTTTTAAGCTTTAACCTTAAATATAACGCGAAGCAATTAAAATAAACCTAATTGGGATGCTTTTAATTTTTCTAAAATAATTAAAAAAAAAAAAGAAAAAATTTAAAAATTAATTTTATTATAGCAATTTTCGCAGATATTAAACGATTTATTAAAATTAAAAAGAAGCTTTACAAGCTAAATAATTATATCGATGCAAATTTATGAAAAATATTTATAATTTAATTTTGCAATTTTATAATTAACGATTTTGGAAAAATTTTATAATATATTTTATTTAATTTACAAATATTTTTTCAATAGCGTGGCATCTGGGTTCTCTACGATAAGCGTACTAGATTGCCCAAATCTTTTGTTATAATTATTTAAAAAAAAAGCTCTATAATATAAATTAATAAAAAAATTGTAAATTATATTCGTACGAAAAACTATTTTAATTCGTAAGCAATTGCGTATCGCTTAATTAGCGGATCGATTGTATTAATTCGTACCTCCTTTTTTTCAATTTTTTTTATAGCGATCTTATTAATATTTATATTGTTATTTTTTTTTAATTTCGATCCAAGCTGCATATATATTTTCTATACAAACAAATTTTGGCTTTATATTTCTTTAGCAGCCAATTATATTTTTTTTAATATCCGTTTCTGTTGCTATATTTTTTCCTTATATATAAAATGCGTTTTTAATTTAAAACGAAGCATTTAATTTATATATTAAAAAGCTTAAAGCTTTAATTAAATTATATATTAAAAAAAATAAATATAACGGAAATATTGGCGGTTTTATTTTTAAATTAATTATATTTTATAATTTTTGTTATAAAGCAGATGTTCTATCCGCTGCCAAAGTTATAACGTTTTTTATTATGTTTAAAAATTGTGCTTTAAATTATTATTATAGCAATAATATTATAGCTAGTTTTACTTTCGAGCAAATATGTAAAAAGATTTAATATAATTTTAAAAAAGAAAAATATTAACGTCGTACCTTTGATAAATAGAACAAAACTATTTTATTTTTTATTATATCGCAGAACGATAGCAAAACGATAGATGAATATTTCGAATTACTTTTAGATAAGTTTTGCATTTTTTAATATAGTTTATTTTTCGAATTTTGAACCAATTAATTTATTTATAATAAAATTATAATAGTATATTGTCCAGTTAACGTATGCTTATATGTTTACTACAAGCTCGCTTCGATGCTTACAGGCTTTATTGATGATCTCCGTACCTTTATATTGATTCATAAAGCTGCACATAAATCTTTTATTTTTTAATATTTTTTTTATCGATCGTTATTTTTATAAAATTAAGCAAAAATATAATAGACGATTCTTGACCGATATCCAATTTGATAACGCTAAGAAATGCTTTGTTTATAAAGAAAAAAAATTGTATTTTTTTATAATTATATAAAAAAAAAAATAATAAAAAAGTAAAAGCTGCATTTAAAAAAAAGATTTGACAATTGTTTCGATATTAAGTATAATAAACGCTTTAATAAAAGCTTTTGTTAATATTTCATTAATTATAAAAGCGAATTTAAAAAAAAAAAAAAATTAAAATAAAGCAAATTTTTAATATTTTTAAAGCTTTTTTTTATTAATATCTCCGATAACGAAAACGCTTTTAAAAATTCTATTCCCAAGTAAATATTTAATTTTATAATTTTATTTAATTTTTTTTATTTTAGAATAAGCCGTTTATGCTACCAACCTTTTCGTCGATTATGCTTTTTAATATTATCTTATTAAATATAATTTTTTTATATTTTTGCCTATAATATTTTTTAAGCCCAATTTGTTAAATAAAAAGTTCCGTTAGGTTATATATGAAAATACAGATTCTTTTATATATATTGCGAATATTAATAAAAGCAAATATATTGCCTATATTTTTTTTTAATATTATAATTAATATCGGCATTTTTATAAAATCGATCGTTAAATATAATTAATATTTTGCGTATTAAAAAATTGATTCTGATATCATATTTAATTTTAATATTTAAGGCAGTGTTAAAATATAATTTGGTATAGGCGCTATCGATTTTATTAGTTTTATTTGCATTTTTATACCTATCGGATTAGTCGAATTCTATATAGTTAACGTAAATATTTTATTTTTATTTTGTTTAGCAAATATAAATTAATTTAAAATTTATTATAATAATATTAAAAATGTTTTAATTACGTCATTTGGAAATATTCCAACTTTTCGCCGATTCGATTACGCATTTTTAATTTGGGATGATTTATTCGAATTCTTAAAAAACACGTTTAATAAGAACGACGAGCTATTCTTGAGAAATATGTTTAATAAGAACGACGAGCTACCCTTAAGGAATACGTTTTATAAAAATAAGGAGTTTTTATCGAATATATTCTATAAGTATAGCTTTTTTTAATTAAATATATTTTATAACGATTTAATTTATCGATATAACTTATGCTTGCTTTATATTAATAATTTCAAATTTGGCCTTGCTAAGGATTAAGAAATGCTAACGATTGAGCACTTTTTTAAGTTTAATAAAGGATTTATTACGCTATATATTAATTATATTTTTTTTAATTAAAAACGTTAGTATAATAATTTTAAATTTATTAATTATAAATAGCCCCTAAATATGGTTAGTTTTAAAAATGTTATGCATAAAAGTTTTATGCTTAAAAATTAATATATTGCCCAACAAACAAAAAGCGTATATATCGCAATTATTTATTAGTTAAAAGCTGCTTTTAATTTATTATTTATTGTTTAAATAATTAATTTCTAGTAAAAAAATATAAAAGCATTAAATAAATAATTGCAATAGCAAATTAATAATATAAAAAAAAGTTTATAATATATTTAATTAAATCAAAGTATTTTGTAATTTATTATTTTTATTAATGCTTTTTTTACTAATAATAAAAATTTATTTTTATAAATTGGCTACGTTATTATATTTGCCAACGGCGAATTTAAATATAATATTATTTATTGGTTTTTGATCAAATATAAATAAGTTATTAAAAGCGTACTAGCTTTAAAGCTATACGGAATAGCCCACGATTTTAATATTGCCGCTGCATTTAAATCGACGATTAAAAAAATTTTTAAAATTATATTATCTTTTGTTTTTTATATTAATTCCAAATTATTATATAATTGCCTCGTTAAGCTCGGTACGACCTAAAAAAAGAGGCTTATAATTAATTTTATATGCCTTTGCTAATTTTATAAACGATAAAAAATTGCAAAAATTAAATAAATTAATAATAATATTAATTTCGCGAATACTATAATTAAGTTAAAGGCTTGTTCTATTTTAAAAAATTTAATTAATATTAATAAAATTAATTTTAAAATAGCAAAATAAATAAAGCGAATAAAAAGAAAATTTAGTTTTATTAAATATATTTAATAAAAGCTATTAAAATTTTTAAAATTTATTTATTTATTTATTTATTTTTTTTATTATTATTTTGGCATTTTGTTAAATACGTTTAATAAAATCTTTTTAATTCGATTAANCNNATTAATTAAAATAAGTTTAGCTATTTTATATTTTAATATTATTAGTATTAATAGTTTTATTAGCTAAACTTAAGCGCGGTCCCAAAAAATTAAATTAATTTTTAAAATTCGGCCAATCCTCGGCATCGCTTGGAAAGCAATAACACGCGGCAATATTTTGCTTATATATTGCCCTCGCTTTTATATAATTTATTTTTAATTTAAAAAATTTACCAACGATATAAAGCATATTTAGCAATTAGGATACGTGCCCTATATCAAAGCAATTTCCGTGCTCCA